>RJWM01008209.1:0-74026 GCA_004363535.1 Dasyprocta punctata | reverse complement strand
TTTGTTTCTCTCACTCAGAAAAGGAGAGTGTGTTTTTCCTTTGCCCTAGACCATGACTTTGTGTTGGTACGTGGAGGTAGGAATGATAGTGCCCCAGATCAGGTAAACCATGAATATGGAGGGCTGAGTAAATGCATGTATGTAATGGTCATTATGCAAATATGAAAGACGGTATCTTATTCTATTTTGAATTACTGATAGCGCTTGATGTATATCTCTTCTCTATTGCTGTATATCTCTGTTCTATTACTGGATAACAAACTTTCTCAACACTTAGGGACTTAAAAATGACCAGGCACTTTGCATGTGTTATCACCCAGATAGTGAGTTGAGTGAAATGTGGTAGATAGCCTCATTCACATGGCGAATACTTAGCGGTATCTGGACCTCTCTCTGTGCTGTTGGCAGATGAATAGGCTACTTGGGCTTCCTGGTACCATGGTAGTTCATGGGTAATCAGGCTTCTTACAGGGGAACTGGATTCTAGGGGTTTGAAAACAGAGGCTGCTGGGACTTTTCAAGACATCATTGTGAGATGTCATTACAGACAGCACCAGTTCTGCCATATTTCATTTGCTGAGGCAGGACATTGGGTTAGGCATTAATGCTGGGAGGTGAGGGCCATTATAAGGGAGACATTGAAGCAAACACAAGCATGTATTTGCATCTATAAACTTTCTATATTTCTGCATCTATCTGTCTGTCTATCTTTGCATTACCTATCTCCGTATATATGTGTCTATCCGTCATCCCTTTGTATCTCCAAATACTTCACATAAACGTGGTCTCCATTTTATAAGACAAGTTTATTGAATTACTCAACCTTCGATTATTGGTTTTATCTGGGAATGGAGGTTGAAAGTATCCACAGATCACAGCATTTTAGAGGAAGAGAATAACAAGAGATCATCTCGTTAAACTTTCTTCTTTTCAGATGACAGAACAAAAGCTATGAAGCACTTTTCATTAGACCAAATGTAATTTACTCTGTCTCCAGTCAAGTGGCAGTAGTTCACTTGTTCTGATATAGAAGTTGACAGTCTGTGATAGTATTGTCCCAATCGAATAGCACATTCACACTGTATTCATTTCTTTGGGTTTTTACTATTGATTTGAGTCTAAATTGGATTTTCTACAAAAATTGTGATTCTGGAGACGAAGTTAGGATAAACTTGATGACTGTGGAAGTTTCTGGGGTGAAATGGAAGACAACCTACATTAAGGGCCCTCAACTACAGGAAGAGATAAGTTTCTGTTGAGATATATATATAATCAAAGAAGAAAAAATGTGTATTTTAAAATTCTCAATGATTCACTGAGAAATGTTGGTTGCATTTACAAGATTGAATGTGAACGTAAATGTCTTATAAGTAAATTGGTCTTTACTTAATTTATATGGATTCACTTAGACCTATATTCTGTTTGGTGATCCCCAATCTGCTAGGTAGTTTATAATATTAAAGGGAAAAAAAAGGATGTTTATGTCCAACAATGGGAAATTATTTAGATTATTTATAGTATATCCATACCACTTACCTTACTGCTATAAGAACACATGTTACAGGAAAATATTGAATACCAGAGTGAAATAGTCAGGGAAAGTAAATTAAGAAAAGAAAAAAAATTAAAGAGTACCTGGGTGGCATGACCTATAGAGATGCATAATTCCAGTCTCTGGAAAAGCATAGCACAACAAAAAATGAACAGAAACGCAACAAAAAGTGCTAATAGAATGATGTTTGCTTCATATACCTGAAGCAATTTTTTCTGTATTTTACAACTTTTCTATGATCAGCAACTATTATTTATTATCCATATGAAAGAGATTAAAACAATAAAACAATTTATTAATCTGCCTACATCTGTCCATGATTTGTCTGTTGAGATATTTATTATTTTCCCACTTTTATTTTTTTGTATTTACAATTGCTCCTAAAGGGCAGAAATTGCTTCTAAAGAAATTTGTTGTACTTTGTAAAATTTCTAGCAAGATGCATGTTAGAAATTAAAATTACCACAAAATATAAAAACCCCCAACAGATCTGAATCTTTTAGGAGTTTGTCCACAGTGAGGTCATGGGTGTAGAGGGCACACCTGATCGTGACTCTTGCCTTGTGGGTTAATATCATCTTAGCATAATGCCATTGGATCCCAAGCCATCTTTGATCAATGTTTAATGATCAGAGTTTAGGCAGTAATCAAAGACATCATGAAACAGCAGATATTTATAGCTTATGGCGAACTGAGTTTCTGCAAAACAGCTTTTTCCATGGTGTGAAGCAGTTCAATTGATGCCACTGGCATTCCACGGCACACAGAAACATATCAAAGAAATTCGTTATGCTTTGAGCTTGAAAGCAAAGTAAAACACAGATAATTGAGAAACTGGAAAACTTATCAGGGATGGGATGCACTGGCTGCCTGTCCATAGGCAGATGCGCTGCCCCTGAGTGCTGGGCGGGACAGCACGTGCAGGCAGGCGCGGGCCGGCTGTGCACCGCCCGAGCAGGCTCTCCTCCAACTGGAGGATGTCGCTATTCAAGGGGGCTGATGAATGAAACCAGAATTGCATCAACTGCAGTGGAAAGGCGGACAGGAGCAGGAGACAGCTGCGCGGGTGACCGTTTTACAAGCACAAGCTATCAATCAGAAGGCGTGAAAGGCCCAAATCCAGGGAAACCAGGATCCCACCCCCTTGATACCAATCCTAATAGAGTGCCAGTCACCGATGCAAATATGCGGCTGAGTACGATGATGACAGTGCCTGCCTTTCTGCGGAATTAAGTCAGCAAAAAATTGCCTCTTGTTCCCATTTATAGACAGCGCTTACATCTCTTCTCAGAATATTTTATATAACAAAGGCTGTTGCCACCCATGGGTGGTCTGTGTTGGAGAAGTGGAGGCCTCTTTGGAACATTTCTTTGGGTCTAGAGCACGAGGGTTCTGGACTTAGCCCTTCAGCCATGGAGCTCAGGGTCTCCACAGGAAGGCGTTGGGCGTTCAGTGACTGAGAAGACTGCTTAGAAGGAGGTAGAGAGCCCAGGGGTCGAGAGTGTGGCTTTTGGAGCCGAGCTGCCTGAATTCAGATGCTCTAGCTACTACCTGAGGTCCCTATGAGATGGATTTTTTCATTCATGAAATGGGTTGATAACCAGTTACTAGGCTGAATGCTAGAGTAGTGCTGCCCAATAGAAATATTATGCCAGCTGTGTATGTGATTTTTTGTAGTTACATTTAAAGAAAAACAGAAAATTGACATTTAGACATATTTTATTTAGCCTGATATATGTCCCAAATATTATTATTCAAACATGCAATCAATATTAAGACATTACTAATAAAATCTGGTCGGTCTTTTTTTCTTCTCTTTTCTCTCTCTCTCTCTCTCTCTCTCTCTCTCTCTCTCTCTCTCTCTCATCTTTTGTGCAAAGCCTTGGAAGTCTAGAGAATGTCTTTATTCTTAAGGCACAGACCAGACCCATTTCCAGTCCATGCCAGGAGAGCAGCAATGCATATTGAATCTCCTGAAGCTATAAACCACAAGAAGCACAATGTTATTTGTGGAAAATCTTGAGTGTTTGGAAAATATTCTAAAATGCTCCATAAATTGAACTTATCATATCCTGGAGGGGTAGGGCTGAGAAGGTGGAGTTCTGCACCAGAAAAAGTAGCACTGTCGCAGAATAAAAGAATCTTTGAAAAAGGTATTCCAAAGTTTATATTTACTAAAATTCTATCCACCTCAATCAAAAGTGTATGTGAGATTGTGAACCAATTATTTTTAGAATTTTTTAAAAGCAATTTAATAGACAAATAAGCATGTGGTTATACAACTGGGACATACAAAAAGCTGGCATTAGCCACAGACAAATCATTAATCAGGACAGAACGTTAAATTCCATAGATCCAAGTATAATCATTAGAAAGACTCACCTCCTTACCTCATAATGACTCTGTATTCATTATCATTAGTAACATTAAAAATAAATAAGTCTACCCTAGAACATTAATAATGAAATCTTGTCATCTTTAAAAATTGCAAGACACAGCTACTTTGCACAGTGGGGTGCAGATATTTCAGGGAAAATAATTAAAATATTAATTACGTATTTGATAGAGTAGTGCTGATCATTATTACTTTGCCACTATTGTTGTTATGTTGCAGAATATTGCTTCATGCAGATTTTACTTTATAGATCCTACATAAAAAACAAAATCTCCTGTGATTTTCACATTTATTAAGCAACTTAAGTTTTCTAAGACATTAATGTGTATGTCAGATAGAGCATCTAACCAGATTTGGCAACAGTAAGTACATTAACTTGGCTTCACTGTGGGCCTAACCTCATTCATCTGAAATGCTGAGCATGGAAAAATGTCCTTGAGTCAAACAGAGGCCTAGATGGAAAATACATGGAACGTCCATTTGGAACATGCACTTGGTTGAGTTAATCATTGATAAATATTTGTGTAAAGGTAGAAAATACTGTGGATTCCGGTTTCCCAAGTCTTCCCAGTGCTCATTTGTGGGGCTTCTTTCTGCCATAACAGGTCTCTCTGTGCTGGAAGATACTGTGACCAAAGGGAAACTGCAGTTGATGATACTGCAAAAAACATGGGTGAGTTCAATAAGGACAGTGCACTGGTACTTCAGTCCTACTTCTTACCCAGTAAAAGGCAAGGGTGGCTGTTCTGGCTTTAAGGTTAGACACCTGATAGACCAGGAAGAAGCAGAATGACAGCAGAAAAGACTCGTCCTTTACCATCGACACAGCTCCAGTCTTGGAAGAAGCAGGGAAGGTGGAATTTTGTTTTCTTTGTTGCATTTTCACAGAGCCTTTACAAAATGCCTGTCTCATTGATGGTGCCCAATAAATATCTTTTGGGTGAGTTAATGCATGAATAAGTGAAGCACTCCTGGACGAAACCATACTTGCAGAAAAAGCACTTGGACAATGAATTAGAGATGTGTGGTTTAAGCCTGATACTTTCACTTTCTAACCATTCAGTCATGGTCACTTGTCTTCCTTTGGGCCTCGGTTTTCTTTTCTATAGAACCAGAGTCTTAACTCTTTACATACTTTGAAGAGCTCTTTCAGAATTTCACTAGTTGTAGCTAATAATTTGTATAAAAGGGAACCCACTGAATTACCTGAATGTATGCCATTCAATTACCTAATGTGAGTAGTTGTAGGAGAACTAAATGAGATAATATAAGCAAGACCTTTGCAAAAGTTTTATCTCAAACACCAGTTTTGTCAGGTGTTATACTTGAAATGATTCATTTTGTTTATTTGATTTTTATGTTTTCTGAAATATAGATATATAAACATATGAAAGTAAATTTATAATTCAGAAAACATAAAAATACATTTGACTTTTTTGGGACAGGGTCTCACTATGCAGTTCAGGCTGGCCTTGAACTTACTTTGTAGCCCAGGCTGGCCTTGAACTCACAGTGACCCTCCTGTTTCAGCCTCCAGAATGCTGGGATTACTGGGGGAGCCACCATGCCCGGTTTTCTGAATTATATTTAATCAATACATTCTAATCAAGTAAATATTCATTTCAATTAAAGAAACCAAAAGATATCATTTCCAACTGAATAATTGGGGAAGACATTATATAAGTTTATAGGATCAATCTGCAACATTTGACCCTTGACAAATATCTTCTCTACGTTAAGTTTAAATTTCTTTCTTTATGTTTCTTTTAAATTTTCATTCATTTTTGTTTACCATTAACTTTACAATTCTAACTTCCTTCTTTTTATATTTGACTATCATGGACCTTAACAGAAGTTCAAAAAGGAAAAAAAAAAAGTAACAGGAAATGAGTTGAAATTCAAAGTAAATTTTATTCATTTCATGTCACATATAACAATGTTCTAGAGCAGAGGTAGTAAGAAATATTTGTGGAAATCTTTGGGCTTAAATTCTATGTTCCTTTTTTCTTCCTAATTTTCAGGTCCTTGAAAATTTTCAGCAGATCCTAAACTAATGTTACTTAATTTCTGAAGGAATGGAACATCCTAAAAATAATCAATTCATATTAACAGTTTAGACAGTGCACACTCAATGGAAATATGGTTCCATGTAAATCAAATCTTTGATGTGATTGGGCTGTCCAGGGAATGTCTTTCCATAATGCCTATTTTGCAAATGGGAGAGGAGTTCGTGCAGTCAGGACTACCCTGATTCAGTTTCTGTTTCAGTTAATATGAGCGGAGATACTGACCTGAGTCTGTTTATCTGCAATCACTGAGTCTACAGCCAGTGAGTTAGGAGAGCTGGGTTCTGATTAACCTATAGAGTGAGTCCAATGTAAATGCTATTAAAAACTCATTGAATGGTATAGGAACTGATTACTTACCCAGGGAGTTCTAAGTAAATCGAAGTAAATTGCCTGAGATTTAATTTAACAAACATTTACCAAGCATCTGCTCTGCTCACAGCCCTATGCTTGGAGCTATGAAAGATGGAAGGAGGAAGCAGATGCAGGCTGCCCTCCAGGAGCTCATGTTCTGGTTCTGTCTGGCAGACCCAAGGAAGAAGGTGTGTCTGCAGTAGTAGTTTGAGAGTGTTTTATCCAACGATCAAAATCTGGAGCAACTAATAAGGATTTGTGACATATAGCTAGGGACCGGCAGACCTGCAGAGACAGCCACAATAAATGCAAGGGACGTCTTAGATGTCTATGAGATAGAAAGATGTCTATGAGATAGAAAGAGCCTCTTTATCCTAAGTGGTTGCACCAGGGGAAAGCTTTGGGAAGATAAGAGTCCTAAGAAGCTTTTGAGAACAAGACTTTCCAGACAAAGGAGGAGGGGCTTGAGTAACAAAACAGTTAGGCAATAGTAACAGAAACAAAGTTCTTACATTGTGCTGGACATTGGGACACTGTTTAAACCCTTTATGTATACAAACCTGCCTTACCTCCCATCAGCCCTGGAAGTAGATAGGGATGCTTCTCTCCATTTTACAGATGGGAAAACTGAGAGCCACAGAGGTTAAGTAACTTCCCTGTGGTCACCCAGCTAGGAGAAGGAGATGAGGATGCTGGTCGTTCCCCTATCACATCGGAGTGTTGACTCCCAGAAAATTAAGTTAGAGAAATTCAGAGTTCCTGTGAATGTATTACCAGGGTTGGATGAGAGTTTCATGGAGTAGAATGAGTGGTAGGACTTGAAAGGCGCAGATGGGAAAGTATTCTGGGCTATGATGTTAAAATAGTCTGTGTTTTAGGAAGAAAATATTATTGGCCGAATATGGATCATAATAGACAAAAAAAGACAGTAGTAAATGAGCTACCAGTAAAGCAGGACTCAGACATGTGGCAGTGGGGACCAAAAGCAGGGCCCAGAAAAGAGACATTGTAAGGACAGTGGTTTATGCTCATAGGAACCTTTGGCTGTCCCAAGAAAAGTGTTTCTGCTTGTTCCATAGAGCAGGACAAGATTTAGGGTTACCAAACATGTGCTAAATCCGCAGCTCCAAGTCCTATGTCTCAGACAAGGTGCTTGGTCTGAGACAGGCCCTTTGTAGCACAGTCTGAAGCGACTTGGGGGAACTTATGTTTAAGCAGTTCTGAATGTACTCCTATTGATGCTGTGGTACTCATCTGTACACTGACGATTTGAGAGTCTGACCCTTTCTAGGTAATTCTGAGTTATTTTTAGTGATTTATGAGATTGAAAGACAGGTAGAGAGATACACAGAAAGAAAGCTTTAATCTAGTAGCTTGATATTTTATATTTCATGGCCCCGAAGCTCTTAAACAATTCCAAGATTGTAACTTTTCCAAATCTTGTGGGTAGATTGACACCCAAGGCTTGGGATGTAGGTCAGTGGTAGAGTGCTTGCCTAGAATGTGCAAGGGTTCGATCCCATTACTGCACAAAATGGACATCAGTAGCTACAACAAACACAAAATATAGATTGGCATCTAATCAGTTGTAATCTTAATTACATTTCCAATTTATTCAGAATCCATTTCCTTATACGTAGAATAGATTGATGATACTACATTGTTGGGATTATTTTCTCTCCCATAAAATGGTGATTATATTTAAAAAGAAAAAAAAAAAACACGAGAGTGTGTTTTAACTTCTACCCAATCAAAGGGAAGTTTCAGGCCTATATGACATAGCTTTAAACAGGAGTTCTGCTACAATTACTTAAAATAGAAGCTCTTTTAGATAAGTTTAGATATTGGTATTATCCTGACAAGATGTTAGAACAATAATTTTGAAGCAATGGCCATTTGAAACCATCAGTGGAGAGAAAAATAAAGGCTGTGGAAAGGGAATGGGCATTATAGATTCTAGAATCCCAAAGTTGCCTGAATGGCTTTCTAAGACCAAAGCTGCTGTCATAGATCTTGAATTATTCAGACCTATGCTCTGGAGTAACAAGGCTTTAGTATGCTGAAGATGTTGTTTAAGGCTTCCAAGGTCACTGCAGATATTAAAAATTGGGACCAAGGCTCTGGATTACTAATCAGACAATGGCAGGACTCAGGCACACTGTGGAATTCCTAATACTTCGAACAGAGTCTGGTCAATAGCATTTTTAAATACAGAAGCAACACATCCTCATCTAATTAGTGATACATTTGTACGAAAAATTCTCTAGTGTCCATCTCAAGTTTCTGTGAGCCACGAGGAGCAGAGCTTTGGTGCATGCAAGAAAAAGCATCCTAATGGCTAGTCTGATGGTAAAGCAACCCCTACAGTGAAGTTATAATTACAATTTTGTCAAGAGAGTAGTGAAGTCAAAGTTTCACAGGGAAAAAAAAACCTATTTACAGAAAAATATTATGCTTTTCATTTGATAGAAAAGTAATTATTGCAAAGGGACTCCTGGAAGATCTTGGAGACAGTCACCCTCTTTAATAAGTCCTCGTGGCAGCTAAGTGGGGATCAGGAGTATTCTTTATCAGGTTTGCATTCAAGTAGCACTAAATCTATGCAGGTAGGAATTAAATAGTATCTGAGTTTAATTAAAATTATAAAAAAGGAGAAGAATGGTTGGTAGACTGCTCGACTGCATTTTAACCAGTAACCTCAGACCCTAATTAGAAATGCTTTTCATATCTTCTCTGTGCAAGGGCTTAATCTGACGTGAGTCTGTGAGCCAGGGCTTGGGGACCAGTGTTAATTCTGCATTCGATCTCAGTTTGTATGGAGGCGGGCGGCGCTGATTGACCGCACCGAAGCACAGATCCCATGACCTCGCGGGGATTTTCATGTGAGGTGTTAATTGAGAGGGTGGGTTAATCTTTGAACATCATTGTCTCCAAGCTCTGGGCAAAGTTTGTGCTTGGTTTCCTTACTCGACAGTACATTTGATCTCTACCTTGTCCTTCTATGACAGTTTCATAAGCTCACCACAAACTCTCTCTTGATAAATTTGTTGGGGAAAGATAAGCTCTTGCCCTCTTGTTTGATTTCACAAGCTTGTTTGTGTGCCCAGCTCAAAAGGGAAAAGAGTGTCTCACTAAATTATATTCAAGCCGACTTAGAGACAGATAAATGCACACACAGTGAAGATCTCCAGCTCTCCTGCCTGCCCCTCTCTCTGCTAGTGCCCCTCCTCTTCCTTGAATGGTTTTATCTTCCAGGGAAGAAAAGACTCACCCATTAGGACATGAGCAGCATCAACATTGGAAGGAGACAGGAGGCAAATCTGAAGGAAAGATTTCCACAGTATTCATTTGAATGCTGCAGGGAAATGTTATTTTTTGCATTCAGAAAACCTAGAATAATCAGAAAAGCAAGGAGACATTATAGGGGGTCAAATTTCTGTCTCAGCACACACACACACACACACACACGCACATGCACACACACTTATGCACACACACACACACATGCACATACGCATGCATGCCAGTATTCTTATAGCACTTGTGCAACGTGAAAAGAGACAGCCCATTCTTTTTGCTCTTTAAAAATAAATAATGAATGACTTTTTTCATGTGTTATTGTATAGGCCTGTCTGTCATTTCTACCGGGAGGAGTAAATTCTTACTCGAAGTTGGATTAATGTATACTAGCTGACCTTAAAAATCACTCCCAATGAGCGGGATGGTAGTTAAAAGAAGCAGAAGTAATGATGTTCACATGGGAAATGCAGGCAAACGACAATGATCAGGAGGGGAAAAAAAAGGGATTACAAAAAAGCACAAACGTTAGCAGTCCTTGACATGCAACACATTTCCCTGGTTTATTTCATTACAGCAGCTGTAGATGAGTTTAATTACAATGCTTCAAGATCCTTTTTAGCGCCATTGCTGAAATGGTGGGAGAACTCGGTCGAACAGTGTGTGGGTGATGGGCAGCAACAGAGTCCCCGCCCTAGGGGACTCAGGAGAGGCGGGGGCCTGTCACACAATGGTCACTGTGGCTTGCTGGTGATAGGCTTCCTCTGTTGCCTTCTCTGAGGAGGCAAGGCAGACATTTAGAAAGAGGCCGAGGCCAACAGCCAGAGAAGTGGTCACTTTCTTGGTCATCACCAGAATGCAACATAGGTACTGCTCCGGAAAGCATGGGTGGCAACCCTGACTTCCCCACAGCCGGCTCCTTTTTCCAACCTGTCTCTTAATTATTTTGAATGGTCTAGTTAATTAATCTGAGACAAAAATTCTGTTCTTTGCACTGAGTTCATTGCAAAGAATATTGACAAAGTAATATTCACCCTCATCCTCATATTAATAAGTTAATGACTTTAACATTTAAAGACATTTCATGCTTCTGATAATAAAACTAACCTTTGGCCAGGACAGTTACAGTCTTTTTTTGCACACATTGACTGATTTAATGCACTGCAGTCTAATGATTTATCTAATAAATTCCTTGATATTCAATGTCTTTCCAAATCACACTGTTTTGGTGGCCAAAGAAACTGAAACTCCATGTGATTTGCCAAATATAAAATGATTTGTGTTCTTGTCTGGAATGGTTAAGTGTCTTGTGTTGGTTATTTTTTTTCTCCTTTTAAACCTGTTGGTTCTTCAAACACATTATCCCTTCCCTTCTTGAGATTGCTAGACTCCCTTGCAAGCTAAGTATTTGGATTTAATATGCGGAAATGCATGGTTTTTAAATCCAGCCAGGGTTAAGGTGCAGCAGAGCAATCTCAAGGCACTTTTATTTCAGTCTCTTGTCATGCATTTGCCTTAATAAAACACACCCAAACCTGCTGCTTCATTAACATTGCAATCAGTTCCCTCACCTTCAAGTCTAGGTTCTCTGTGAGTTAGGACAATGCCAAAAGGAGATTTGAAGTCGTAAAGCAATCATTTCCACCATCAGCTCTAAGTTCAAGAAGGTGGCAATGTCAGCCCACCATCTAGTACCCTGTCACTGCTGCCACTGCTTAGTTCTGAGCCCAGACTTCAAATTAAAGTTTCACTTTGGCTTCTTGAAGGAAAAGGTCCAGGAGTCGGGTAAACAGCCTCAGTCTGCGCAAAGGGGATTAAGAGGTAGTACCAAGAGTGGAGGGAAATTGAGGATATGACAGAGGCCATCGTGAGTTCAAACAAAATTTGGCCTGCAGAAAGCAGGAAAAATCCCCTGGTGACAGGTGCCATCTTGTGGGTCATTCTGCCACTCTGCCTCCTGCCACTTTTTATAACAAGAACAGATAAAGGAGGGCTAGATTCTTAGAGGCTTGGAATTGGAAAAGTAATTCAAGGGGATATGAGCATAGTTGGCTCCAGGCTTTACATGATACTGTAAACATCAATATTTTGTTTCCCAGCTTGGAGTGCTATTAAGAAATTTAAAGAAGTGTATAGAAAAAGAAAGAGAAATACATGCACAGCTGAAAATTCCAATTTCAAGTACAGGAAATAATTTCTAAACATCTTGAAGTGTTTACTTTTTGAGATACATACACAAAGTAGGCCCTTGCTTGTGCAAGTCTGAGAACTCAAAACTACTTAGTTAAAATGTACCAGTTCTAAGGACTGAGTTACTTAATATCTGTAAGCATACTGAGTTTACACAGATATTCTATTCAGCAAGATTTTTTTCTGTATGCTATTCATATATTTATTTGTTTTCTTTTTGAAACAACTGACTTTGAACTGGCTCCCGTGTAATTCACAGGGCTTCCAAAATAAGATCTCTTACACTTTCCTCTTGAATTGGATAGTCCAATAATTAACAGAAACATATTTGGTAGCTAAGAAGATAGAATTAATTATAAGGATAGAGATAATAGTTCATTTTTTTTTGAATTCATGAAGATCTCTTTTGGGTTTTTAGCAACTTGACAGGGTACGACACTCCATAAACAGATAGGAAGAGACATATTTTGTTGGCGGGTTAAAGAGGAGACAACACTTCTATGTTGGACCCAATGTCTGTGGCATAAATTCAAAACTGAGCTTTTTTGCTTTATAGGAAAGTACTTTATATTACTTAAAAATAGGAACCCCAATTTCTGTGTTGTATCAGTTAATCTAACTTTATTATATTTAACACAACTGTGTCTTTACACATTCATATAGACAATATCTCATTATTTTGTAGACAATTACATTTGGACTGTAAATTGCCAAGTACTAAAGTATCCAATAGGGTCTAAGTTTCTTGTTTCTTGGGTTTCAAAGGACAATTAACCTAATAATGAGATGCTGTGGGCTTTTATATTAGCTTAGTTCAGAGGCAAATTGCTAAGTATCTGTGAGGTTGGATTCATAGGACAAGTCTACCATTTAGTTAGTTCTCTGCCTTTATGGGATTCAGGGATAACTGGGTTCTAAAAGGCTGCTCTTGACAATGAAATTATGCTGAATCATTCTATGCACTTCTGCCAAATATTCTGAGACATTTTTGGAGCCCCCAATTTTCTAATGCCCTGAAATTGTATACTGGTTTTAAATTCTTGATGCTACATCAACATTTTAATAAGAGACCCATGAAAACTTTATTCAAGGTCATAAAACATGTTACTATTAAACATGGGCCTTTCTTTACGTCTTGATCTTGTGGGCTGAATCCCCATAAGAGAAACCCCTAACAGAGCAAGAGAGCCTGCGTGTTCCATAATGAACCAGCTTTGTGATCTCAGCCCAAGGGTTTTGCCAGAGCAAGAACCATCTGGCTTTGTGTGGGTCGAGCTCCCCCAGAATCTCAGTGTCAGGCTGCTAGCCTCTGCCCTTTGAACTTGCCACCTTGCCTGACAGTTCCCCCAAAACAACTCTGCAAAAGACAGGAGTCAGCCCCTGAAAAGCATACCAGGCATTTTAAAACACAACCCTGACATTTCCTTAGCATTTCCATAGCGAAGATTCTTTCCCCCAGTTCAACCTGCTCCCCACCTCCCCCTTCAATCAAATAAGGCACCCACTCTCTCTCCCGCTACTGCAAAAAAGGAAGGGAAAAAAAGTTAGCAATTTAATTCAAACAAAAGAAGCTTGAAATCTATAAGCACAGCAACTCCGAGGCTTCTGGCAAATAGAATTCTAATTAGTATGCTGCTATTTTTCTTTTAGACAGATGAGCGATGCCCCCTATTGACTCTAGCAGGCAGGCTGGTAAGGGGAAAAAAAGGCGGGGGGAAGCGGGGGCTAGTCAGCAAACGCTGCAGATTGCAAATTATATTGCAAACCTTGCCAAGTCCTGGCTCTTGGCATCAGATTTTTAATGACACCCTGGAAAAGGGAAAAAGAAGCCCTCAGCAAAGGGATAAAAATGAAGGGTTTTACACTGTGATAAGTCTTCGCTTAAAACCCAAATGGCCAAGCGCACATTAGGGTTTTAAAATATTCATAGATAGAAGTGAAAATGAGGATATGAGGAAGTACATTTGTTGCTTGGTCAATTGACAACTCATTCTGCATATTAATACAAGATGACGATCTAATTTTAAAGGGATAGCCTATTTTTTTTTCCTTATGTGACTTTTGATTACTCTGAGTTTAGGGGCAAAATATCACAGCAAAGACTGGGAATAGTGCAGAATAATGCTTCCTTTTGATGTAGATCTGTGATTTACTATTTCTGTGGACAAGAATTCTGGAGGTTGTACCACTATGCTTCCTGTCTTCTGTCTCAGTACTTTGATTTTTTCCCCCTCTTTCTTTTCTGCAGTGCATGAGGCCCTTCACAGTTGTGGAATTTTATACACAAATAGACAGATCATTGCAGGCAGGAAGGCCCTTCCTTTTAATAATTAGACCACCTTCTGTTCTGAGGAGCAATTTTTGGCACTTGTACTTTCCTGTTGAAAGTCTGAACAGCAAAAGAAAGCAAAAAAAAATGTTAAAGGGGAAAACATTAGCTTCTACCCAGGTGAAGACTACATTGTGCTTCAAATAATAAGAGTCTGGAGAATTGTTTTTAATTGATAGCCTTGGATACATAGTCTAAAGCATCCACCCACAGACTCCTTTCAGTCTTGGAGTGGGTTGGGGGAAATTATAAATTTATTCTACTTCTTTCTACAAATGTGATTTGGATCTGATCTTTTCAGGTCATCAAAGGTATAGATAGAAAAAGCCTTTCAAAAATTCCAAGAACCTTTTTGATTTTTCTAGTTGAATACCATGTTTTTGACTCTAAGTGGGCAAAAAGATATGTGTTGACCCTGTGAAATAAGCATAATCTCAAGGAGTATAAATCCATAAAAAGTAAAGTGAGGAGTATAAATCCATAGAAAATTAAAAGCAAATCACTGAGCACCAGTCAGCATGGGGTTCTGCATGTGAAATGTGGAAAGTGGAAGAGGGTGGGTATGTTCATGGTCATACTACCCTATAGAGCCAGGCTAAGTTTGGATAATTGAAGGTACTAGCTAATTAAGAGAATAGAGTTAAGCCCAGCTCCCCAAGAACAAACCAAATATACTAAAGAAGAAAGCCAGTCCTGAAATTATAGGCACATCTTTTGTCAGTGGAGGAAGTAGTCAGGGTCTAACCAATGTTATTACAGCTAAGAATTTTCTTAGAATCATATAGAAAAAGAATATTAGGTCACATACTGCAATCTGAACTCCAGGGAAAATAAATCTGGAAGCTGTTTAGTTGGGGAAAAATAGTTTTTTGTCATATGTTAATTAATAAATAATAATAATTATTATTATTATTTTTGCAGTGCTGGCAACCAAAGCCAGGGCTCTATGCATGGTATGGAAGTACTCTACCACAGAGTTTCATCCCTGGTGTTGTAAACTTACTCAAAACATTCTATTTAAAGCACATTATTTAAAAGTAACCTAGGGAAGGTGCAAAATATGCAAGTAAAGATAATTTCATTTTTCTTAGCTGACCCACAAAACGGTTGCTACTGAAATCTTGTGTGGAATTGAACTGCATGCTTGGAAGTTCAGAACCAGCATTATTGGTGGCTGCAGAAAAACACAGGTCTGGTTAAGATTAAAGAATGACCTTTAAATGCTGCCCTGAATAATGATGTCTTGTGTTTGACACCTTCATGACTAAGTATTTTTCAGGGTGGTGCTTCACGTATCCTAACTGGTTGCGCCGAGACCGGAAGTTCTGTGCCAAAGAAGACAAGACACAACGTTGAGGGGTTTTTAATAACGATGGTAAACCAGAGAGTCAAGTGTTTCTAGAGATGATAGACAGATAGATAGATAGATAGATAGATAGATAGATAGATAGATAGATAGATAGATAGGAGAGAGAGAGAGAGAGGAAGGGAGGGAGGGAATGAGGGGGGGAGATAGAGAGAGAGAGAGAGAGAGAGACAGAGAGAGAGATTCCACCATTGAAAGACAGGCAGTGTCTTATCAATTATCAAAAGTTGCAATTACTTCTGACAGAGCTGCTTTGCAGTGAAAAACTTTCTCCACTTTGCGCCTCCTCCCCACCAAACTCACATCCTGGTTGAATTCTGTTCTCAGGTGAGGGGAGGTGACAAGCAATTTTAGCACCCAATGGCTTAAAGGAGTTCAAATGGCCACTGAAGTCATATTAACTTGTCAAATTGACCAGTATTTTCTGTCATTGAAACATTAGAATGAATAGCTCCAGACAATAAAATTGTTTCAATTATACTGCATTAGGCCTGGGTACAATAAGTAGAAGATGCAGAAGCCAAAGGGGAAGCAACAGTCCATGTGTTCGGGATGCTGACAGTAGAATTCCATTGGAAGTCATTTAAACAGCTACCTATAGCGGGACGTAAGGTGGCCCTCACTGACGAATTTCCCTTAAGAAAAGTGGGTGACTACATCTTATGCCAATATAAAAAAAAAAGCAGGCAATTGTTTATTGTTGTAATATTGGCTATGGATATGAACTAGATTAAATGAAATTATCCCAAATTATTAAAGTCACAGCAAATTGATGCTAATTATACTAATTGAGTATTAATTGAGATTTCTTTTATAAATAGCTAGGAGGTGAGGTAAAAAGGAGCAATTTTCATAGTCCAAAATAAATACAGTTCTGTTCCCCCTTCTGTTTGCACCAGAAGAGGTATTGATCCTTTGCAATCCCCCCTACTTTGTTGCTCCTAAGACGGAAGCTGCCTGCAGCCGAGGAGACAGGAGCTGGGCTGGAGTCCTGGGCTGTTGCAGGCTGCTGCAGGCAGGGAGAGCCAATTCAGAGCTTCTCAGCAGGACGGTGTGTGTGTGCTTGGGCGTGTGTGTGTGTGTGTGTGTGTGTGTGTGTGTGTGCCTGTGCTTGTGTGAGTGCGTGGTACTGCCCAGACCCTGGATGCACTGACGGATCTCTCGGCCATGCTTACAATCTGCCAAGACTCTGACTTTCCTGTTGTGGCAATGCTGTGGGGGTTGAGGTGTTCTCCAGCCAAGAGTCTTAGAATTAGGCTGCGGAGCTAGGGGCAGATGGGACAGGCGAGCACGGTGTGTGTGCAACGCAGGGCCAGTGGTGGTTGGTATAATTTCTTCCTCCTAGAGCAATGGCTCCTCATGGTGTTTGAGAGACCTTATCTATCTTTATAGTGACCCCTTCTTCCACAGGAAGAGAAAACCTGGTCACAGACAGAAACCTCTTTCATAGGAAAATATATTCCTGTGTATTTAATTGTACTTCTGTTGAGTTAGATTACAGTTATTTTTTTCCAAACCATGCTTGATCTACTCAGATGTGGCCAGAGTTCACCAGTTCTTAATGTTTTCTTTAATACCCATAATTCCTTTCTATTTCTGTTCCATTTCAGTCACTGAATTTCACAATTATTATTACTATTTTTTGTACTGGCTATTGAGCCCAGTGTCTTTGCATTGAGATACATCCACAGCCCTTTCAAAAGTATCTTGTCTTGAGACAGGGCCTCGCCAAGTTTTTAGGCTGGGTTCAAACTGGTGATCCTCCTGCTTCAGCCTCCCAGAGCACTGGGATTACAGGCATGCACACCCCCCATCTGGCCTTGATATTGTTTCTAATAATATCTAACACCTATGATGTTTGCAGCTGTGTTCTGGGAACAGCAAGGTGTAGAAGGTGGCAAATCCCTTGCACTTCAGGGAATTCCTGATTGAGTGTGTCTGTGCATACTTTGTGTGTGTGTGTCAATCTGAACAATGCACATGCAATCCTTGTACAGGGTACAGTATGGTTTGCCCTGTTAATTTGCTATACTATTTCTAATTTTGCTTTTAATAGTTCCCTTTCCTTTTCTTTTATTCACTCCAGTGCAAGGAAAGGGGAGGTGGTAGCCACACAAAAAACACTTTCTTTTTCAAAGTTAAACCGAGAAGTTAGGTTAGATGCCAGTAGCAGACACTTGTGATGGTTATGTCTCTATTTTATGGTAATTATGATCTGGGTAAATGGCATTTACATGTTACAATTACCTGTTTAAAAACTCGTTTTAAAATCTTTATTTCTGTGACACTAGAAGTCTTAGAATGCATTGGTGTCTTCGAGATTCCATTCATTTTGTAGTTCTTCCCCAAACAAATTCTGTATGTATGCATTATGCACCATTAAAACATCCCACACATATAATGATTTGCTGCATATTTACGCTACAATCAACTCCCGAGGTAATTCTGTAGTGAGGACAGAGCAGGCACGACTCTTTTGTAACGACTGTCTTGATGCAGTGAATTCAAAAGAGAGCATTGGGGGTTAGCAGTTGCAGCTGAAAGGAAAAATCAAGAAACAGCAGTAGCATCGCTTTTGTCTTCAGCCTGCTCTTCAAGATGTAAGAGTCTCCAGTGGGTGGGAGACCTACATTCCACCTCCCAATTCTGGCGATAACCTTGCCAGTTACACTTTACAATTACCTTTTTAAAATGCCAATTAACCCCTTCAGTGCTGCCTGGCATACTGTGAGCAGTCAGTGACAGCCATATTGCCCACTGGAGCCTGGCTGTAAGGAAGCTCACACTCACCTACCTATGCAGCCAGAACAGGAGGGAAGGAGAGAGGGTAGCGTGGAGATTGCGGTAGATTTCTGGTTGCTGCAGCAGCCCTGGTATGAATGATTGCGATGCTAATGTTGCATGAGGATTTAATAATTTTTTTCCATTGATAAAAATCGTGAGTAAGCAGATGCAATGGGATTCCTTTGCCATTGAGAAGTATAATGAAGACCTGAATGTACAGATATTATTCACAAGAAAGAAAGCAGTAAATGAGAGTTGGCAATATCTCCCATTTTTAATTGTATCTCACCAGCTTGAAAAGCAACTGCAAGTTAATTTTAATCGTATTGCTTTGGATGTTATATTTAGTGTTTACCCGGAAGAAAGTAGCATTGATTTAAATTCAACATTTTCTATTTTGAAGCAATTAATAAAATTACTGTTTACTTACACGGCATCTTCTGCCTCTAGCTCCAAAGGACTTCCTAGCTCTTTCTCATTTCTTTTTAGTAGGGTCCTATTGGGAAGGGGACGGGTATGTCTGTTGGATTTCCTATCAGCAAAGAAACTGAGGTTTAGAATTCTGCCTTTTGGTTCTGAAGGGTGTGTGGGGCAGAACATCCTCACAGATTTTCTTCCCAGCATGAAGTGTGTGTCATGCCAGACTAGAGTCCATTGCTGGGTTGCCTGAAATTCTGGCCTTCTGTTGGATCAGCAACTTTGACTGATTTACCAAAGAGGGATACAAGTAAGGGAGGTAATGTATGCTGGTGAGACAGGAACTAGAAAAAATGAACCTCCTTAAGTCATGTAACGTGTTGTCAGAAATTTTAGTGCATATTTTCCTACAGAAAAATTATCTTGATTATTTTGCATGTAATAGAGATACCCCACTCCCCAGGTGTGCGAAGGTGTGTATCTGCCTCAGTGAATTCATGGCATCAAGCGTTCACTAAGTCTCAGAAGTTACTTTTGTAGAGTAAGATAATTTATACCAACATGCATGATATTCAATCATGAATCTGGGCTTTCTGGCTAAAGAACTGACCTGGAAGCCCAACTGAGTTGGTATAACAAGATCTAGGACTAGAGGAGAGAAAAACAAGTAATTTCTAACTTATGATTAAAGATAACCTGTAGCAAGGAGTTTTACTAAATCTAGTCATTTCCTGTTAAAGTCCATTTTTATGTTAGTCTGTGTCTGAGTAGTCAAGGAAATTTTCCATTAAAATTTTGGCTTGCAGAATTACCCAAGTTGAACACATTCCAGTTGTATGATTTTCATGATTTGTTTTTGTGAATATTGTATTATGAACTGGTATAATTTTGCTCCAGTAACTGGCCATGTTTCTTTGCATTTCAGGTGGTATATAATTCATCTCAACTAGCACTACAGGTTGAGTGACTGACACATTCTTTTATATACACAAGCACACGTGTAATAAATCAGTGTTTCACGTAAACTTTCTTTAAAGCTGTGTCAGAGAGTAGGTTTTCCATATTTTACCCATGGTGCAGAAATAAGAATAAAATAGATTGGCAAATTTGCCATAATACTGAAGAAGGATGGACACCTAAGAGTGGTATAAGTAGGCTAAGAGTTAGCAATGTCTAACTAGCCACTTACTAGTTAGTTTTTACTATTTAGCGCCCCAACCCACTGTATTCCTAAAATGAAAGAAAGCAGTTTACAATTCTTCTGTCTAATCAGAAAAGTAGAATTTTAGAGGGGATTGAGAAAACATGGACATTCTGACTCTGTCCTTGAGCCACAACAAACAAAATAACTAAAATCTAATACAGACTTCCCCATTGGACCCTTATACTTCATATTTAGAAAACACCACAAAATAATACATTAAAGCTTCAGGCAATGTTAGTGGCTTTTGCAGTGTTTGAAAGAACAATATATATTGTTTCAGTAGTTTTGAAAGCTCCATAAAGCTTAATTTTAAAGTTATTCCCAAGCCTCAGTGTGTGTATATGTGTGTGTGTGTGTGTGTGTGTGTGTGTGTGTGTGTGTAGTTGATACATGATTTAAACTGAATCAAGACAAAAGAAGATACATTTTATCTTTGTGAGGGAGAATATATATTTTCATTTAACAGTCTTAGAAAAAAGTCAGAAAGGAGAAATTATTAACTATAAAAGGGCACAGTAAAGTATATACTATGCATGCTAGCTTCATGTCATACATGAATCTGATCTCAAGTGGAGATTTATAATTCAGAATATTCTGGACTTAGAGTTCACTCTAGCATTTTCATATTCTTTGCTAAGCATGGCTAAGAAAAGGAAGCTATCACTCATAATTTTTTTTCTTGCTTTTGACTCTCATTTTCATCCTCTTTCCTTGCTAGGGTAGATTGCTATTTTTAAAAGAATATTTCGCTCTTTCCTACTAGTACATATATGAAGAATAAAAGGCAGCAGCAGGAAATCACTACAGAAATCAGAACATAATATTTATGGTATTTTTTTCAATATTTCTCTTGATACACACCACAAACAACCAGTTGGGTGAAGGGGGATTGCTTTATATGCAGTGGTCTGTTACATTCTCTTTATCAACTGAAAAACAGACAAACAAACAAACTAAAACCAACTGCTAACGTCTGGACACTGAAGCACCTAGAGTTGTAACAGATGTTCTTTGGACAGTTAGAGGACAGGCAGTTGACATGTTTAGGGTGATATGTCATAATGGAGAAAGACAATATGAATTGGTGACTCTTCGGTATTAAATAACACTGGTATGATTACAGAGTGGCAAAGGTTTAAAGGATATGGCAACATATTTTAACTATTGCTTGTTAGTTCTCCATGAAGGTTAAATAACTAAAAACAAAGATTAATGGGGATTAAGCTTGTTGAAAGCAACTAAGTCCACTTTGCTTTATCTATAGCAATAAGTAGATCATACATACTTATGTATCTGTATCTCTTTATCTACAACAGCATCTATGCTCATTTTTACCTCTATCTTCCTAAATTAGGAACTCACTAAATCTTCTATGTAAATACTTGGAGAAAGAAGTAAAACATTTTAAGGTTAAATTCTGAGGCAATTGCCTTTTGATGTGAATTAGCACATATAATCCTAGCAATACTATATATTGTAAATATGCTAAAAATATATTTCAGCAGAAAATGAGATTCATACTTTCCACAAAAGTTTTATTAATTATTATTCTCTCAAAAAATAAAAAAATGGAATTGAGCATATGTGACACGTGTATCTCAAAAAGTGAACTCTATTGAAAGAACACAATACAAATAGTAATTGGTATAAGCCCAGATGAGTTATGGTAGGCATACCTATTTTCGGAATATAAAGTAGGGAGCAGCAATGCTATTTTCTTCATTTTATGGCGAAAGTTAACAACAGGGTTTTCAAAGGCAGTTTCATGGGCGCACACACACACACACACATGCACTCCTATTAATTTGAATTTTGCACTTCTTTCTTAGCCCAGCATACATTAGAAATCTACGGGTAGCACTGTAGGTGGAAACTACAATAGGTGGATGGATATTTACCCAAGGAAATTTGAGCCGCGGCCTTTCATTTTCAGAGCGCTGCTACCTAATCTCAATGTAACGTCAGGACAAAGGACACCTCATTCCTCTTGCGCCTGCCCTTCGAACCAACCCTTTGTGAACCACCTAAGCGATTAGAATAATGGGCTGGGAAAAAAAAGATAAAATACAAATTTCACTCCGATCTGCCTTGGATTACTTCCTCGTGCCCCTGCCTTTATTGAGCGATTTGGAGTTTCATTAGAATTCAGAATTCCTGTGGAAAGAGAAACCACGGTGGCACGGACTTCTCTTTCAAGGGGATTGCAGGCTGACCCATCAAAATGAAAAGGCTCAATGTTGTGGTGACAGGTCCCCAAGCAGCCCTGAGTGACAGCTTCATTTCAGGAGTTCTCAGATGAGGTTTGAATTGACGAGGGAGAGATAGGGCTGGAGATACTTTGTTCCCTAAAAGTGTCAGAGTCAACTCTGCCGATCACCGACCAGGGGCCGAGGTGCAAAAGGGAGCAGAGACTAGCGTCTGCTCATTCATTTCCAAATTCATTATTAATGTCTCACTAATATTGGCACCACACTAGGTTTCATTTAAGACTTGGAGTTCTTAGCCATAGATTCCTTTTTATTACAACCATGGGGAGAAAATAAAAAAGAGATAAGAAAGAAAGCTCTGTAAAGAGACTACAGCCAAAAGGTACAACATTTTGCTGGGGTAGCCCTTCTGAAGGAATCACGACTTAAACTGAGCCGTCTCTCAACAGATACTGCAGCAGAGATCTCAGCGGATAATGAGTATGTATCTTCGAAAAAGAAGCAGAAGCTGTTTTTCTGTTGGTGTGATTCGATTTGAATGACAGTAATAATGAAAAATAATAATGCATAATGGTGCCTCATAATTATACACTCAACACCCGTGGGATAAATTTTGTCCACCTTCTCCAGAAATGGGACAGCTAATAAGATGAAATGGGTATGCACAGTTCTGGCTGTTCCGAGGTAGCAATATTCACTGAGTTACTAGTCCCACCTTGCAGTGCCCCAGGCACAAATGAAAGGCAGTTTGGAAGAAGCAGACAATAGACTAAATTCAGCTGCCCCAGCAAGCATGTTTCCCATCATGCCACTCCTTTATATTTTCATCTCAAGAATGAAGTTCTCATGTATTAGGGAAAATTACAAAACTTATGGAGTTTTCTAAAATAATAGTCAAAAATTTAAAAACTCCCCTTTTAAAAAGAATACTAAACCGTTTATGTGGAATGCAGACAAGATGTCCCTTTTTCTCCAAGTACCCCCAAATCTGTTCATTTAGTGCCTTTTTATGTGTCCAAAAGGGTATTTGCTTCACCTCTGAGTTGCATCCTAAAACCACAGCTTTACAGTGCTTTCTTAAAGTGTATATTCTTTCTTAAAGCGTATATATTTTTTTCCCAGAAGGATCATTGAAGAGAAAGTGGTATAAATCTATTGAAGAGCCAAATTATAAGCTAGTAATAGTCTTAGAGCACTTCTTGGGATATATTTTGTTTTTACTTTTTTTTTTAATGTTTCTGTTTCCCTTTAGAGTGTCTTTATGTTATACAGTAGTGACTGCAAGAAAACTTTTCCTCTGGTCTTATCTTTACAACAAAACTCATATTCTGTGTGTCCTACAAAATTCAGAGGACAGAGAAATTAGTATTTTCTATTAGAAAGGGAATATCTTAAAAACCACAAACATTTTTACTCCATCAGAATATTAGGTTACTTTATGAAATTTGATTTGTGTAAAATATGTGTGCTAACAAAATGCAGACTATGTTTTTCAAGCATTAATATTGTTGAAATTTTTCTTTTCATGTTTCTAATTAAACTGAATTCCCATATATTAATTTAATGAACATTATTAATTTTAGATTCAAAAGTTTTGTGTTTTCAGAGAAGATGCTAACTTACAAACTGGTATAAAGTCTAAAGAAATTATTTAAATTCTGTAAAATGCAATCAAACCTTTTATAAAATAAGTTTGTTAGAATCAACCTTGTATTTCTTTGTAAAAGTCTGAGTAGTTGATGCTGAGTTATCCAGAAAAAAAGTTATTTTCTCCTTCACTTTGCCAGGGAGAAGTCACTTGTACTTCGATTCTTACAGCTTAGCCACAACTCTAGTAGCATCTAACAGGAATAGAATAAAGAAAAGAATGCAGTGATGTTTCTGCTTGGCTGTAATACTTTCCTTTTCATCCTATAGGTCCAGCAACTATTTCCTTTGCACTTACTGTAGTCTTCCTGGAAACTGAAAGTAAATTGACTGTGTTCCAGCCTAGGACAGAGGTAGAGGGAAACTTTTACAACAAGCTGCTATTCCTTGGGCTTGTCTCTCTTCTTTTCCTAAGAGGAAATCCCTCTCTGCAACATGGGTGTATCTTTCCTTTCCTTACTCCTGAACTAACATTGATAACTGGGGCAGGAGAATGTCACTTTTCTAAGTCCTTATTTTACCATTTTATGCTTTTCAGATGAATCTCTTTTACATTGATTAATTCTACTAAGATGAGAGTTTTGATGTTGTGGTTGTATCAGATAAAAAGGGAACAGCAATCTAGAGAGAGGGCTTGCAGTGGGGCAAAGAAACACTTAGTGGTTCTGGAAGGGATCAATCAAAATGAGGTAGTAATGTTGAGAAAGTTTTGAAGCAGTTTGCTCTAAACAATAAACCACTCTTTTTGGTTACTCATGACTGCCACTGCTCCTTAAAAATTGTGATTGTTGTGAATTAAAATAGCACATAGAAGGCAAGGGATTTAGCTCAGTGGCACAGTGCATGCCTGGCAAGCACAAGGTCATGAGTTCAATCCCTGGTACCCAAAAATAAATAAATAAATAAACAAACAAATAAACAAATAAAACACATAGAAATTTACAATTCCTTAATAAGTTCTCCTTACCTCACTTCAATACTGTCCTTAATAGATTGTAGTGTGCTGTAAACTATGTGCGTGTATGTGTGTGTATATATATGTGTATGTATATATATGTAGATATATATCTATATGTATACCTTATGTAAATATATGTATATCTAGAAATGTATATCTACATAAATGGAATACTATATTACACATTATTTCTTTTTGTGTATACATGTACACAAGCGTACATACATAAATTTGGGAATATATAGACAGCAGATATTCATGTAAAACAAAGAGATCTGTATAAATTTTTTTCTGGTTGTATGATATTCCACCACAGAGCTATAGTATAAATTATATAACATCTGTTAAATTTGTTTTGAATTTGCACACATTAAATTTGTCTTGAAATTTTGGTGTTGACAAAGTAAAAAGAATCGCGCGAAAGTGTTCTTCGGCAGGTCTGTTCGTTTTTCTCTGGTTGTTATCTTAGGATAAATTTTAAAAGTGGAATTCTTGAATGGAACAGCATGCTCCTTTAAATTGTCATTGTGTACTGCCTAGTTGTCATCTAGAAAAGTAGCAACAACGTTCATGTCAGTGGGTTGTATGTTTATGGTTCTGTCACCCTTTTCTATGCCAAGTTGGCATCAGCAACATTTTAATCTATAAATTCTATTATGTGAAAAGTTAGAGTGCATGTTTACTAAAATTTCAATTTTATTTGTTAGTGAGGTTCAGCATTTTTTATATATTGGCATTAGAAACATTTTTGGGGTGAATTGATGTGCATGTCTTTTATCCTCTCCATGTGAATTTGTTGTGTGTTTCTTAACTTCTTTTTTTACCTTTATTTTCACAATTTTCTGAAGAAATTTGACTTTTATCAGATAGTCAGTGCTTTATTTTTAGTTTCACTGCTGCTTACTGAAGCATTTCCTATAGTTTTTTTCCTTACTTTTACACTTTGTTGCTTTAGCAAATTTTTCCGTATCATTCGCTTGTGCATGTCTAAAAAAAAAAAAAACCCAAAAAACTTCAGTTACAGAACAATCTGATAAAATATTTCAAGATGTCATTGTCATTTTAGTCACCACTGAAGCACAGGAGTGGACACATGGGTGTACAATTTATGATTAGCTATATCCATTTACAGATCCCAGACCCAAATTGGCTATATGATCAATATTTATTCAGTAAATGGTGAATATAAATGGACTGTTGACCACTCTTTGAAAGATTTTGAGAGGAGAGAAGAGGTCACAATTTTAGTGTACTGGATAATGGTTTGAAAGCTAAGATGATTTAGAGAAAATGAAGTTCAAATTTGCTGCTTATTCTATAGAGTAAAGGTCTGTAATGACAAAAACTGAGAAAATCTTGGAAAATCCCTAATTGGTTACTTAAAATATAGCTTTAAAAGTCTGTTTAAAATTTTATCAGATTTGAAGCAGCGTGAAAGAACCAAATTAAAATATCTTAATAATTAGAATTAAAGTCACAAGAAAAAATGATGACAATAAATCACTGAAATGATCCCCAACCATGTTTTGACCTTTTACACTAGACACTAATTTTTGAAGACCTTTTGAAAACTGAAACAGGATGATTTAAACCATCCACATTCCTCCTGACTTGAGCTTTCACAGACCTGAATGCTGATTGGAAAATCCTGCCATGGTTTCCCTGCAGAAAAAGGGTAATAATGACTATATTAATATGACATTTCAACATGCAACGTGATGCTAAACAAGGGTTTAAAAAAAAGAGAAGAGGAAGAAAAAGAAATCTACCACAAAACACCAACTGCTCTGGATGCAATTTTAGCCCAGTGTGGATTTTATTTGCACCCATTACTCATAAACACCCAAATGTAACTCTTTTACTACAGCCTCTTTTGAGTTCAATGTGATAATGAATGTGAAGGGTCTATGTGGGGGAAACTGGGAAGGGGGGCACTTTGTGATTTTGCAGGTTCACACCAGATAGGCATTTTTTATAGCCTGAAAGGGGATGTTTTCTTTTGTTAATGGCTTACAATCAGATGAAAGGACTCATCACTCTATTTTAGTGCTCCACCACATGGCGCGTATCTTTTATAAATTACAGGCTGGCGTTGTGTGCACTTGGGGAGAGAAAGGTTGGTTTTTCTCGCTGTGAGCCATCCTGCCTAATTGTCGTATGCAAATAAAAGCAATTATAAGGCTTTTAGGGTGAAGGGATGACAGCTGAGTTTGGCAGTTGAGAAGACCTCACCCACCTTGTTGGCATAGCAACAGGGAGGAAGAGGACAAAATGGTGTGTATACACAGGAAATATATATGTTTTGGTTCAAGAATTTTAAAATATATACCAATGTTGAAATGAAAATGTCAATATGTATAATGAATGCCTTTGTTTAAAATATTATTTAAATTAAACTCTATTTATTTCTCAGCCCTCTGAGCGATCCTTGTCATCTAACTACCATTTATCCGCTGTCATTTGTGATTTTAGTTGCTACTTTTAAAGTTCTGTGCAGATCATAACAACACATTCAATAATTAGGAGATTATAAGTTTTTGATTTTTAACAACCTTTGGAAAATACTGCTGGGTGGAAGTTTTGTGAAAGGAAATCCCAGGGAAGGAGATGATGTAATGTGGGGAACTGGTGCAAAGTGTGCAGCTATCAGTGCATAAAGTTCAATATTAAAAGAATGTTTGTGCTAAAGTGTTAAACAAGTAGAATAAATAACATGCTAGTAGCATACAAAATTAAAATGAGTCACAAATGGATATCTTCTATGGCAATTTATTTCACAATTACTCTTGTGGAAGCTTTCATGAATTAAATATGAGTTCTGTCTTGAAATTAGGTGTTATAAGGCTAAATTACAAGAGGCAGGCAGTAATTGAGGTGGCAGCAACACGGGGTCTGGTGAACTAATCTCTTGCCTTGTCACATGGCTCACCTTCAGCCAATGAGATGCCGCCCGTCACAAAAACAGAGGCAGCTGAGAAAAATTGATTTCTCATCTGAGCCATATTTGATAGCTTTTGAAATCGAAAATTGAAATTAACTAACCTAAGCCCCGTTGTAACAAAAGAGCAAATTAAATATGCAACATCGTTTTCTATTGGCAGTAAGAGGGCCTGCCAAGGTAAATTTGTAAATAGAGTTTAAGATGCAATTCTGTTCTCCCTCCCTCTCTCTTTTCAGTGTAAAAATATAAGTGTATAGTGGCTTTATAAATTATTTATATAAAAAAAATCATCAGCTGCAAATGGCCGCTGTGGTTAAGGACTTCCATGGAGAAAATCATTGCATTAGAAGAGCTCATTGAATAAATCCAAATTAAAAATTATCCTCAATGATTTGTAGACATTGCTTAAAATGAAAAGAGGGAATATTTTAAACTTCTGAACTTTTTTTTAATTTCCCCATTCTCCTAAACTCAAAGAACAATTTTATCTATGATTTACTGAAATAAAAACGAGACAAAACAATAACCCTCAAAACAAAAACAAACACCCTCAATAATTATGGTAGAAATAGAATCATTCAAGTATTTTGTAAATAATTTTAGAAATTAATTTTAGTGTGCTGATCGGTTAAACCAAGCTTATGACTTTATTTCGCTTTATGTGATAGTTTTAAGAGCGACACTTCAAAAATTATTTCCCAAAAGAATCCCAGTGATTCAGGAGGTATAGTTATTGATTCTGAATTTATAAATTTACTAGGTCAGATGAAGGAAATAGATGTCTCAGAAGCTATACCATTGCTAATGCAGGAATGACAGTTTTTAATTTATTGCTTCACTTCTGTTTGTGTAGTATGCTGCTCACAATAGTATTTGTATCACCAGAGAGAAAGGTCGCTGTCTTCACTTTTCATTGCCTGAATTTTTAGTAAGCAAATAAATTTTATATGTTTGCAAAATAGATGACTGAAGATAAAAATCAGAAAATCACAGTACAATCCTATCTTCCTTGTTCAGATATGAACTATATAGAATCCATTGACAAATGAAATGGCCATGTTATACTTAACCTTCCTGTCAGTCCAAAGATCTCGTAAAATCATTTTCTGTTCTAATTTATTATTTTTAGTGTCAATCAGACTCTGAGGAGATGAGTAACATCATTAAGTACTGGGACCAACTACTCAGCACTTTTTAAATGCAGTTTAAGTAGTTGTCAAATTCTGTACTAGAAGGCAAGGGGAACGTTCAAAAAGTTGGGGCTTTTTTTAATGTAAAACTTTTTGTTGTTAGATAAAAAGCTTTAGGATGATAAGATTTAGAGACCATCTTTTTGTTTTCTTTACAAGAGTCTCCATGAGGCACCAGGGTGCCATACATTGCTTCTAAATCCTAAATAACTCCTAGAATTTCATTTGCCCAATGAACTTCTAGCCAGAACTCTTATCATGTAGCTATGATAGGAGTTGCCCTTCTCATTTTTTTTTCTTCTTGTTCCCTGTCTGTTTAAGGTGCTGTGGGAGAGAAATAGGGAGGCCACGTGGAATGAAGATAAACCAAGTTGGTCCTAAGTTAGGTGCAGGGTCTTTCCTCTGAGAGCATTTTTCTTTGTTTCCACACTCACCTCTTAAAAATGCTTTTGTAAGTGATATTTTTACTTGCAATAAATCCTACTCAAAAAGAAACATTTACTCCGATTGACAAATTGCATTATTCAGCCTTTTAACAAGGTGGTCTGATTGAGTTTCTGAAGCAGCATTAACTGGATTGGAAAAAGCAGTATTGTTTCCACCTTTACAGGTGGTTAACAAAAAACAAGCCAGGGAAACTTACAAAGCCAAGTTGTGGCTTTTTATGCTGTAATCAGAAGTTGAGAATTCTAACTTCGGGTCCAAGGTACATGCATTTGAGCCTTTTCTGACTTTTTGTAATTAGAAGTTGAAATTTTAAAAAGTTCAAGCACACATTAGATTTTATGTATAGAAATAAATAGTTCTATACAATATTTTACTCACCTGTTGCGATACGTAATATATTTAATAATTGCACACTGATCCCTGAGGAACAAGAATAGCTATAAATATTTGGCATTCTTAGGATGCTGTGTGTTCACTGAGTACCAGTTCCAGAACCCAGAAGTGTTTATTAGGTATCTACAACATGTCAGCGTCTATGCTTTATAATTACTGCCTTTTTTACATTCTCTTTCTTATTTATGGTATGTCCCCAGATTTGTAAAATGCTTTGCTGATATCTAGACACATGGGACATTTGTCACTTCTCCCCTGGGTTCCTAAATATTAGCCCTGTGAAAAGTGAATGAAGTCCTTTACAACCTTTCCTAGTGGTGATATTTTTCGATTTTAGTGATTGTTAAACATTCACCTGGATACTTCATCCAACATCTGTTTCACAGCCTCTCCTCTCCTTTCATTGTACCTTGTTTCCACTTCTGCACTTAGGGGTTCCAGTACCCATGGTCTCAGGTGTTAGGTGTTAAGAGTTAATGCTCCAAAGCACAGGAATGGCTGTCTCTATCATTTCAGAAACCCCAATTCCAGGTCAAAGCAAAGACCCATGCAGAGGCTGGACCTGAGAAGATTCATGACTTGGTAAGGATAGTACAGTAATATTTACTGACAATCCATTATGTGCTTTTTTAAAGGACATTTCACATTGATTTTATGTGCTGTTTAATCCTCCCTCCTGATAATCCTGAGCCATAGGTACTATTCTTAAAATACAGTTTTACAAATTGCTAGGCTAAAACTCTTAGAGGTAAGTAATTAACATTCTAACCAACATATGTCTAACTCGCAAGCAGTCACCTTTTCTTTATACTAAAAAAAAGTGTCACCTGATTGGTGTCAGGCATTATGTGGACATTGTGCTAGTCTAAGTAGTTCATCAAAGGAGAGGGAACAGGCGTCCAGAAGTTGCAGTTGCAGTGTTTGACTGGGAGGTGGAGTGGAAGGTTGGGTCAGGAACCCGGCAACCAGGAGGAGTTGCATGATAGGCACAGAACACAGAGTTCTTCATCCAGAGCAATGGCTGAAGCTGTGGCAAGGCTGTGAGATGTGGTTAATGCATGTGACTTAAACACTCCCATGAGAATCATTTTGAGAAGTCTCCCGGTGGAAAGTGAGATGAAAGAGGGACCATCAGGACCTCCAGGTCTGGATGGGTTGCATCTTCTGGGGAAGTCCTAGTTTCTGGCTCTTCATTTTGGGTGGACAGATACACTTTCTGGAAAGAGTTCAGTCTGCTGGGCTCCAGACACATTGGAAAAGTTTCTGGGAGGGGCTCCTGGCTGCTGACCTATATGCTTTTGGGGCAATTAGGGGCCTATTTTGGGGTTGAGACCAGCAAAGAACCAACTCCAGAATCTGCATGTTCGTATCAGTCGTGACTGCAGCCAGCACCAGTCCTAGGAAACTCAGAAGGCCAGCTTGGCTCTACAAACCCTCAGTGCCTCTCCCTCCTCCCCATCACTCCCATATCAAACAAGAAAAGAAAAAAATTAGACTTGATGGCATTACCTGTAAGATTGTAATCAGAACTTAGGTTGGTATTCCAGCAAGTATACAGCTTTTGTGTCATCTTGACCAAACAAAGCATTCTGCTTATAAATCAACTCCATACTTGGCAGGTTTGAGGTAGGGGGCCATCCTGAAGTTCCAGCAGAAAGAAGGCCTCCAGTCCCATGAGCGCGTGGGGCCTAACTTGACGAATCAGAACCCTACTTAGGGTTTTATAAGTTGGTATTTTGTGGATTAGGTTTTCCAAAACGAGCACCCTCTGAGGAATATGAACAGGCACCACTGGGGATGATTTCACTTCCTCTTGGGAAAGGCAGGGGAGGTGGCCCCCTCAAGAGAGCTTCAGTCTCTGTTGATGACTTCGGACCTTAAGTACAGCTCTCTACCTAGCATGAGGGCTCATAGGCAAGGCCACAGTGATTGATTTCTGGTTGGGTCTGGTGAATCTAAATCCTGTAGGTCAATCTGAAGCATCATAAACTAGTTTTCATCTCATAAAATTCAATTTGGATTTACTGGTGGAGTCTACTTTTAGTTGGGGGAGGGGAGAGAGAGAGAAAGAGGGATGCAGAGACACACACAGAGAGAAATTGCTTGCTTCTCATTACTTCACTATCTCCTACAATTGAAATGAAATGAAATAACATGTGCAATTATTTAGAAAATTTAAAACTCAGGAACACTGGCTTCCCAGGTACAACTCATTGATGGTCTTCATCCAAAAGGAGAAAATAATCAGAATGCCAGTAATTCTAAGAGGCTTCAAAAATACTCATGGCCATAGAAATTAGAATGAAGACAGAATCTGTACTGATAAAATTTTTGTAGAACAAATTCTGCAGAGAATATTCATCCACTGGACAGGGCTGATAACTCTGAGAAGCCCACAGAGGGATTTAATTTTAAAACTGCTGGTGTGCAGAAGGAAAAGCACCCTCTGTCCGTGCTTGAGAACTTTGGAATGTTTTCCTTTCTTTACCCTTTGGTTCTAACTGCAGAGATTATTTATGTCAAAAGAAAGTCTTAAAATACATTGGGGCAGGCCCTTCCAAGTAGAAAAAAAATGCAACTTAGTCACCTGAAATGTTCTTGGGCTTCTCAACACTGAAAAATTTCTGAGAAGAATATAAATTTTGTTAAAATACATTTTGAAGCATATGGTTTTTAAAAACTATATAGGTTTAAGCAGAATGACAATCTAAATGAGGTTGCAAATGGCTTTGGAATCGACTCTTCACATTTGTTTTTCAGACTATAAAACCAATGTTAGAAGAATCACCTATCTGTCTATCTCAGTAGTTACCAACTTATTCCCAATGAAAAGGAAGCACAGGTAATTGCTCTAAAAAAAAAACAAAATCGATTTGGAATCCAGATGGACATCTTTACAGAAGGGCTTTAAAAATGTATTTAGAAAGTTGTGATGTGTTTTATTTCCACATCTGTGGTAGAGGAGAGATCGATCACTTCTGAGATTTTCTGATTTCCAACTTTTCATGCACACTCCTCTGGCTCTGTAACTTCACCACTACCTTCTGCAAGACTGAGGGACCTCGTAACAACCCCAATACCCACAGTGGAAGCGAGCTGTAGGCTACAATTATGTAATATCACAGAAAAAGATTAAGAATTACATTATTATGGTTGCTGGAAGGCTATATTATAACTATTTCTGGGGAGAGATTTATAACAGTATTTAATGAATGCAACTAGTTTTGTTATCAGTCAGTAGCCATACTCTCTTGTGCATGTGGTAAGATTAAATTAAGCCATTATAATAACCTTACAAAAGGTAAGTATATGGTGGTGGCAAGTCTGGCTAACTAAAATCACATTAGCTTGATGCGATGGTATTATTCATTTTCACACAGGTTGGTTGTTGATCTGTCCAAAATGTGCCTTTTAACTTTTACGCATTTCTCTTATTAAAGAACATACAAAGGTCTAGCTTTAGGATGCACATATTTATTGAAATTATCAATCTCAGTTTGCTTAAAAATATCTCAAGCCAAATCTACAGAGTACCATTTGCCTGCAAAATCAACATTTTACACCTCTGAGCAACGTTTGCACTTTTGTTTTTACTGAGAATTTTTTTCCAGATATCAATATATGAAGGGTTATCACAGATGCGTTAGGACACTGGAAGATTCAGAAAGTGAATTCTAATTTCCCAAGAACTGCTTAGGAAAAAAAGACCTGTTTGAAACTCATAAAAAATTATCAATAGATTTCCTCAGGTTATTTTAAGATCTTTGTCTAACACTGGTTACATGGTATGTCATAAACAATACATGTATATTATATAGGTAAATGTATACATATTATGTATATATACAGAGATCTACTATATATAATATATTTTATTCTTGTAAGATCTTGTCTCACTATTGGTAAATTTCAGCAGTAAACATTGTAGGTTGTAATTTCCCTTTCTACTGATGTTTTCCCAATGATTTATGTTGTTCAGTCTTTTTTTTGGTAACCTGATTGAACATACTATTTTACACTTGCAATAAAACAAGTTTTTTAGATTTTCTACATGAGGAAAAAATGCAAAAGAAATTCCATGGCAATGTTTGTTAATCCATTTTTACTATTAGAGTTATATCAGGTACAGCATAAAAATTTACAAATTGTCATGCTATAACTTGATCCAGCCACCAAAATACCGGGCACTGGCACATCCAACAGACGTGATTTGCAGAGGTGATTCCGCAGACATCAATATGGGAAACCCAGCTAAGCATCTCTGGCACATTCTAGATCTTCTGATTGCCGCAGCCTGTGTTCAGAAGATGAGGTCCTCTCATTGCATGAGGCTATGAACAGAGTTTGCTACTGTCTGGGAATCTCACTTCCTAAATTCAAACATTTCCCTGATGTCAAGACTAGACAAAGTCCTCTGTTATACAGTGCTGTAACTCCAGTGCTTTTTTAAATCAACACTGTGATTATACATCTCCATGATAATATGATAAAAATTTCTCTCCCCCGTGATGTTGTTTCCCTCAGCGTCCTCAGCATCCGCCTTAATACCTGCCACAAAGTGAGTGACCAGTGAATGTGGATGGTGTGAGCAAAGATGTCTACCCAGCTGTTCAAGTGTTTTCTCATATGCTGACCTTCAGACCAGAGGGTCACACAAGGTGGAAGACCCTCCACAGAGGTGAACTAATTGATTATAGACTATTGATGGTACTTCGATTTTGTGAAACATTTTTGCGAATATATTTTTCTTGCTGAGACACTGAGTTAAATGGAAGAGGAATAGGTTTTAGTCAAACTCCAAATGTTTTGGAGGAAAATATATTAACATCAGTGAAATATTTCCATCAAATAATTAACTCTTAGTATATTCATTTACGGGAATAAAAAACTCAGTCCATTGGATCAGAAAATTCTTTCTGAGCTAGGCAGATAATATTGGTGAAATATAAAGCAGAAGGTTCTTATAGGAAGAAAAGGCTTATTATTAATTTATTGTTAGATATTTATATGAGAACTTAAATAACAAAACAGCATGTCTCACTCTAAAAAGAATTCACAGGTAAATAAATTTGAAAAGCACTTGACTCTATTGAATGTTTTTATCTTTTCCTCAAACATCAATGAAATTCTAATTTGAAGAAACCAATTTTCTTGTAAAACAAATGTTATATGCAATTTAGAAACTGACTTCCTAATAATAACTTTGAGTTTTCCTGCCTTCTGTATATTTAAGTATTTACACACACGTTACTAACCCCTATTAATTTTGCATGACAATCACTGGAGGTCTTCCCTACATTTTATTTTTGGCTAGAGAATTGCTCCAGTCATAGGCTCTATTTCAAGATAAAATTAATTTTTAAAGTATGGACAGGAAGGCCCAATTTTAAATAATGTTCAATTTTACATTTTAGGTAATGGTTTACTTTTATTTCTTTCTCTATATTCAACCTGAGATATTTATGTCTTTATACTTTATGGATTTTTTTATTCCTATCCTAAAGTTCTAAGCACTTATTTTGTCTACAAAAAATAGTTAAGTATTTTTGGAATTTTATTATAATCATATAATAGTAACTGTTTAAAAATTATTGGGACTCTGAACCATATTTTCACAAGGTAGCTGGTTTCTTATTCATTAAAACACTCCTTTGTTTCAGAAGCATTTATTAGTACCCTTGACAGCTTTGCTGTCAACTTGCATGTATATCGGACACAAAAATTCTCTCTCAGTATTATGTTGAAGCTAAAATAAATCTTTAGTATTTTTCAAAGGTTTCAGACTTAAAGAGTCAGATGTAAATAACCTAACAATATTGTGCGTGGCCATTGTTGGAAGGGTATTCCATAGGGGATATTGTTAATGTGAGTGACAAGTCAATTATATCCCATTCACAAATGTTTTGATGTCTGCAATATTAATAATACTGCATTGCCCATGAGAAGTGCTACCCTAACTACTGGCACGGAATAGTCACAATAAATGGCAGCAAATGTAATTCTAACCTCTGACTCTTTGACAAACAGCGTGGGTACTCTCTGCCGCTCTGCCTTTAATTTCAGTGGCATCAAAGGAAAACTCGAGCGCCTTGGAAAATAACTCGAGCCCCATGTCTCTGATAAAATAAAATGCTTACCCACAGACATAAATTACCATGGAAATAAAAAGAGGAACCCAAAAAATTACACAGTTTCCTAATGCTCTTAAATCAAAGTAGCAGAGGAAGCGATGAACGGCGGGCAGTGCGTGTATTATGTAGGCTGGCTGCTTAGTGGACAATCTTTGATAGCTTTAATCCAACAGGTCTGCTCCGTTAGTGGTGGGGGAGTGTGAGTCATAATTTTCAAGAACAGTATTTTAATAGTCGCTTCTGTGGATGCTGCATAGAAATTTTTGCTGTGGAGACATAAATTAGAATGCAGTCACTATAAGCTATAACCGTCAGCTTAATAGTCAAACTATTGACTCTCTGGGGTTTCCTGCAGCAAGCCAAATGATAGACAGCCTCTCTTCTCAATGTATAAACCATGGTTGTCATTTTATGCCTGTTTTCACCTTTGTTTTCCTTCCCTCAGTCTTTCTTGATTCCTTATGTTCTTGCAAAATATTAAAAATAATCACCCAAACAATGCATATAAATTTAAAGCTTACTTGATAGCCTTTTCTCAGAGGTTGAAGTATTGTAAGGAATGTGTTTTGCATTTTTTGGGAGTTTTTCTGTACAAGTGTAAATGTATGTATGTGTGTCTTATATCACAAATGAGGCCAAAATACAACTACTGCTTGCAGTTTTTCCAACTTGATCTGACCTAAAGAATGTCATTTCACAGAGAATTTCTTCATTCTTCTGCTGTGTTGTATAATATTTCACAATACAGATATGTCATAATTTATTTAAATATTTACTTCTTGATAAAAATATATGCTGTTTCTAATGGTTTAGTATCATATTGTTATGATAAATACCTTTAAGTGTGTCTTGAGTACATGTAAATATCTCTCTAGTGTTTAAACCAGAAGGGGGATTGCACTGATCTTTTGCAAGTCTGGTGTAAGTGATGTGATATATTATTAAGATTTCAATTGCATTTCTCCAATTACCAGTCAAGCTGAACCTATCTTCATTTGGGTACTGACTTTTATAAATACGCAAAATCCACTGAATGGTACATTTTAAAAGGATGAACTCCACAGTATGCGAGTTATAGCTCCAAGTGAGTTCCACTTTAAGAGGCAAAGATGGAACAGAAATTCACAAATCTGCACATGGATCACTCTCAGATCTCAGTAGCAGTGATTCACTATTACCCTTTCCTCACAATCACTACTCTGTTTTTGTCATGGTGGATTTTTCTGTTCTGGATACTTCATACCAATGGAATCAGACACTGTGTAGCCTTTTGTGTTTGGATTTTTTCACCTAATGTAATGGTTGCAATATTTCTTCCATATTGTAAATATTTCATTCCTTTTCAGGGAAGAATATTTTTCCAGTGTATGGATACACCACATTTTAGATATCCATTCACCAGCTGATGGTCTTTGGGTTGTTTTCTGTTTTGTCTATCACGGATTGTGCTGCTGTAAACATTCATAGGTCTCATGTATAGTAACTGTTGTAGATTTCCTACTGTCTTATCACCATTTGGATTCATTTTATTGCTTTGTTTATATTTCTTTAAAATTAAATGAAAAAAAATTCATAGGTCTTTTGGGTACGTACCTAAGCTGTAGATTTGCAAGGTCACATGGTAACTATGTTTAACATTTTGAGGAATTATCAGGATTGTTTTCCAAAGGATCATTTGACATACTTCACACGATGCATTAAGTTTCCAAATTCTCTATTTGATTCTATCCTCACTATCGGGTGTAAAGTGGTATCATATTTTGATTTTGACTTTCATTCCCCTAATGAATAATGATATTGAACATCTTTTCTTATGTGTGAGAGCCATTTGTTTATCTTTACTAGAGAAATGTCTTCAAACTCTTTTCCCATTTTAACATTGGATTGTCTTCTTGTTACTGACTTATGAGATGACATGTGAGTTTAAGTCCTTACTCTACCTGCTAGCTGTGTGCCATTGTGAATGCTAGCTTTCTCTCTCTGTGCTCATTTCTTTGTATGGAAAGTGGAATGACAATAATATCTCCCACATAGAGTTGCTATATATGCTGAAGACATATGAAATGCTCAATAAGTATTAGCTGTTTATTATCAATTTCTATGCTGGAAATATTTGAGATCTAATGCACAACATGTAGTTCACGCACACGTATAATTTCCCTCTTGTCCTTTGACTTTGTGACTGAGGTGCAGTCGTGTGGAATGAATTTGGTTTAGTACCTGATATGAGAACTCTTGGAACACTTCAGATGAGGGAGATAAGGAAACGGGAGAGGAAAAGCAGAATACGATTTAGCCACAACCATATAAACGTGGGAGGCATTGGATGCTCCTCTCACAGTGCTCTTCAGAGTCTCTATTATTCAAAGGAAGTTGCAGCATCCTACCAAGCCTCCCTGCCTCCAGATTCTCCCCAGTTCCCCTCTGCAGATGGAGGGAACTCCCCAAATTCAAATCTTGTCTGATCGTGACCCTTTCCTTAGCCTCTGCTGGTTCCACATTGCCCCCAAACAGATCTAGATTAAAACCTGGCCTCTCACACCTCTTCCTGCCTGGCGTCTTTTCTCTCTAGTGAGGTATGATTGCTTTTGGTGTGTTCCTCCCTCTCATAGTCTTTCCTCCAATTCTTTAGATCTAAAGTAAAGACCATTTCCTTCTGAAGACCTTCTTGACCCCTTCCTTCTCTCCCTGCTGGATAAATATTTGTTGTCTTTGTCTTCTAGTAGTTTCTCAAAGCATCTTGCCTCTGGGCCTATGTGCATATGGGGCCTCGTGAAATACATCTTGAAGGCAAGTGTTTTGAATTAACTCAGATATTCATTTTATCTCAAATTTCATGGCCTGTTGCTTACTGCACAGATGCGTGGTGAAGATAGTTACTGTAAAGTTCCTGCAGATTGCCACAGGATTTTATAGTCAGTTTTGTACCATGCTAGGTTGCATAAAATGCTGTGCATAATCCCTGCCACCCCACATACACTTTTGGTTCCCAGGGAGCTTAATGGATGCTCCAGGTTGGCGGTTAACTTTGAGATTTCCAGTAAGGTGTGGACACCAAGATGAACCATAAGAGAAAAATCTAAGCTTACCTAATTATTTCTGTAAACTTACAATGATTCTGAGTTCAAGGGGACAGAATACTGGTTCCGGTTAGGGTACAGATGAGCCTTTGACCTTTACGAGAAAGAGAAGTGTTATCAGACCTTGCTCAATTACCCAACTATGAACCAACTAGAGGTTTTTCTGATGTGAGTGCAGGTTTCATCCAACTCAGAAACGTCATTTCACACTTCTCTCCTGCTGCAGGTTCACGGCTATTGGTTGTATTCAACTGCTTTCTGTTCAGTACTTGATGAAAGAGGTTGGACATAAAAGAAACAAAATATCTGATGCTACCTTTGTAGAATTTGCAATATATTATGGAATTAGTGATACATAAGCCATTTACTTTAATTTCATGTTTTGCTATCTTGAGTTAGGTAATGAGGCTGTTTGCTCAAAATCCAATTATCCATTCTATTTTCTCACCCTCCACTACATACATGAATACATTCATTACCCACTTCCCAAAACCACTCCCCAACCCCACAAAACACATAAAGAGAGCTTTGTGAAGGAGGTGGGCTTCGAGGAGGGGCAGACTTGAAAGGGAGGGCATTATTCCAGGTCTCAGAACCAGGGTGGAGGAAGTATAAAATAAGGAGTGGGAAAATCAAACACCAAGAAATTTAGTTTGAAGAGAACAGAGGCAGCCTTGAGGGCCAGGGTCTTCAGAAGGGACAGAGTGGAGAGGGAGGAGTAGAGACATTTTTCAAACCAGGATTGAATAGTAGCTACAAAAGAAGAGAGACAAAGACCAGAATTAATCTTTAAAAGGAGCAAACTGAGACACAACTTAATAAAGCTATTAAAATGACTCAAACACTCCCCTTTGTTTTCATCAATTAGGGCTAAAACTTGTCGAGGTCCAAATATCTACCTAGGAAGTAGCCCTGAAGTTAGATATTCTGTATTCAACCAATTATGTCTGTACAGTCGTTGACTGGGCATCTGTTCTCTCATCAAAGCAATGTGACATTTAAGACACAGAGTCAAACAGATGGCTGCATTTTACTGAACTGGACTTTAATGAAAAAAATCCAGATTCTTTTGTTTCAGAGGACAGGGATTATTGCCTTAGAGGGCGTTCATCACAAGGGGGAAAAGATAATGATACATCAAAGAATTAAAACGAGGAAAGGAACAGTGAGATGATTTCACCTCTCATATGAGAGAGTGAGAGAGAGAGAGAGAGAGAGAGAGAGAGAAAACTCAGATAATATGAAATATGCCAAATTTATAAAAGAGAAATCAAAAGCCTGAATGTATTTGTGATCCCAAGTACCCTCATTAAAATGAAAGAAACTTGTTAACCTATTCAGTGCAAAAAAAAAAAAATTCAAGAAATATAGATAGGTTTTCCTTCCATTGAAAAAACAAGGAAAGTGCTAGGAGGATTGATACTAAATTATGACTAAGAAAAGATCATGAAAAATTTATTTTCTAAACAATTTCAGCATCTCAGTTTGGAAAATCTTCTAGTGACAGTGACATCTTCATTTTCCATAAGTTGTGCTTTACCCTCCCCTTTTTCAGAAATAATAATTTTAGATCATTGTGTTAAATGCCTAGTGTTCTTGGTTGTTCATGAGTTTGCCCAAGCAAAGTTATGTTACCAGTTGTGTGTCCTGGCAGCTTATCAGAAATTTTGTGTTGGGTTTGATTATGTATTTGTCACAAAATCAACTTCTCAGACATAGCAATTGCTTCAAAATACAATTTAAATGATTTTGCAACTCCTGATGCCTGTGCTCACTTCCTAAATAAACATCTTTGTAGTATTTTAAAAGGCAAAGACTAGAGGAGGATGCATGGATATGATTCTGTTTCAAACTCATTAACTGAATGCAAATAAATTTCAAACTCATTACAATGCAGGGGGATTTAATTAAAAATGGGTACATGTGATATAATAAAAGAAACAAGAGAGTGAACTTTACTTAGAATGAGATAACCCTTTATAAACTATAGTTCTTAATCAGAAGCAGAAGGTAACAAAAGAGTATCTGAGTATTGTTTGTCAATGGAGACACTTTTAAGTGATCGTTTTTATATAAAGTCATGCAAAGAGAGCCTCACTTAGTAAGGCTTAGAATTTATTGACTGTGTGTCAAAGTCCAGGGGCAAAGTGTAATGCTCCGGCACGGTTCTACTCGAGATTCTAAAAATCAAGTGTCTCCAAAGAGGTTTTCATTCAGTGTCTACTTAGGAGCAACTCAATATCTCGTGGCATAGACAATGTCTAATCAGGAGTTTTAAGTACATCTTCTAATAATGATAGGCAAAGGACAAATCGGTTTGTTTTCCTCTAACTCATAAAAATAGCACTGGTTGTCAGAAAAATGTTAAGGGCAATGATCAGTGACCTTGACTTTGACAAATACAAAAACTTGTGAAGTAGTACAAATGAGAGTGGTTACATGGAGAATATTTTCTCCATTCTGTATTTGAGTTAATTCAGGTATAGAACAAAAAGGGCAATTCTCAGTGCTCTTTTAACAGGGTAAATAGCAAATCGGTTGAGTTCTAAAAATTATTTAACTGTAATAGATATTGTTTCTGTTACTAGTTCATGCATATCCAGGATCTTGCTCTGTGCCTGTATCTCTTTTAGTGAAATGAGATCACACTGCAAGCACTGTTTTGTAGTCTGCTTTTATCTAGTTGGTGAGCTGCAAGTTTTCATTGCAGTAAAGTTCACGTGCTGATACTCAGGTTGTGGATTACACAATTGACCCAAATACCATTGACAAGGTGTACTGCAGGACCACACACTGAGTCTGGCTGTTATGCCAGCTATGCTGTGTCTCTGTCGGCTCAGCACACTCTCTTTTCCATGACCGTGGCTTTCCCTTCATCCGCGGAATGTCCCACCTTTCAGATTGTCTTCCTGCTTCTCATTCTGCCCTTTTTGATTCATCAAAACATAATTCTTTTATTGGGATAGTTTGCTTCTTATTTTCTGTGGGCTAGATATGAATTGTTCACGGAATAAATTATAAATTTGAGTAGTAATTACATTAGCTAATGTAATGATCTGAAGATGGAGTTAGTTTTCATGACAATGATGCACAATTTGCTTGGTATCTCTTTTTGTGGAATCATAAACACTTCCCACTAGGATGCATAGATTAAAAGAGACTCATTTGAACATTTCTTTCTCCCTCTCTTACTTTCAATACCATATAAACGAATACAGATTTTTGTTCATAATGTTCTTTAATGAAAAAGAGAGAGAGAGATTGGAAATTCAATTCTTAGTGATTTGCCTTGTTTCCAAATAATACTTCTGATAAGGGGTCAGTGTGAATATATGCTAATCTATTATAATAATTTGAGATCATTTTCACTCTCCTTATTCTGTAGAAACTTATGAGCTGCTCTTCTATATTATTTCTCTGATAGTCATTCCAAAGTGATGATAAAGATTGGTTAGTAATCCAGACATCAATATTTTCTCAATCTCTGATTTTCTTATATTTCTTTATCCATTTTACATATATATGTGAAAATTAAGGAGAATTTTTTCTGGGAAAGAATTTAATATGCCTTTTTTTTAGCAATATTGACTGCATGTCATGTAATTATAATTATGTAACTGTTTAATCTATTTCAGAGTGCAATTTTTAAAAGCCTAACAAGAAATCTCTACATCAGTGTTGCTGTTTACTCCAACAAATGCATTACTTTCTGGAATTGGGTACTCAGATTTATTGTAATAAAATAATAACACTTAAAAATGGAAAACATTTACAGAGTGCTTATTATGGGCTGGGTGCTTGAATAGGTATAAGGATTATTTTGGTTAAATCTCACAGAAATCTTTGAAAGTTAGATATTATTCTATTTTACATCTGATACCAAAAATGAGAAAAGCTAGAGTGCATGCATATGCGCACGAGCATGTGTGTGTGTGTGTGTGTGTGTGTGTGTATGAGAGAGAGAGAGAGAGTGTGTGTGTGTGTGTGTGTGTGTGTGTGTGTGTGTGTGTGTTTATGGGCAGTGTGGCTAAGAAAGTTAAAATGTACATTTGTTTAAGAAAGAAAAATGGAAATGCACTTGGTGACCTGTATTTTTCAGGTGTGTGTACACAAAATAATCCTCTTCTGAAATATTTTCTGCAAAAGTTGACTGTCAGATGCGTGGATGGAAAATACCCACCAGGGCAGAAGCACTTCATCCTCAAACAGAAGGAGCCAGGAAGTCCAGGTGCAGTGAGTACCGTCAAGGCGGGCCTCACGGAGCATGACGGTGATGCTGGGCTATCTCATCTCTGAGGACACTGCATGCAAAGCATTTTACATTAGGTGTTGGAGGGTCTTCATCATAGATAGCAGGCATCAGGACCCTCTGAAAAAATCCTTAATTGTATTCCTTGTAGTGCATATTTGCTTTTATTTTTATATCTGCTTATGCTAAAGCTGATGAACTGATTCATATAAGAACATCTGTTTTGTAAATACAGAAGAAAAGGAATAGCAATAATCCTTATTAAAGACTTTTGCCATGATGTCTTATTTTCCTTTGGAACAGGAATGTAATAATTATTTTTTATAAATTATTATCTTATAGAAGTTTAACAACTAAGGTCCCAGCAATAAATAATCTGACTATAAGTACTGTAACTCATTGTCATAATTTTGGAATGACTAAAACTAATTGTGTACCCATTGTTATAAATGCCTCAAATATTTTAAGATATTTTAAGATTTAATTAGATGTTAACAAAAATGTAAGAATGTTAAAAAAGAGGCCAAAAATAACATTATGTTTAATTCTTTCAATGCAAGACTCCTGGATTATATCAATTGTCATTACAGACTACAACTCAGATAACTGATTAGTTATATTCCCAGATGAATACTAAGTGCAATCTCGAGGGAAAGAAAGGGTTCATGTTATTTCCAGAGTTTGGATTTGAGAGTGTGTGTGTGTGCGTGTGTGCGTGTTTTTTTTTTCCAATAACCAAAATACAGTTAAGTAGAGGGAATTAGTTCTAGTGTTTTGAAGCACAATAGGCAGCTATGTTCAGTAACAATTATGGTATATTTAAAAATAAAAATAAGAGTTCCAAACATTACCCCAAATAAAAGCAAATGTTTGAAGAGTTGAAAATGCTACATATTCTGATTTGATTATTATACAACATATGCACACGTACAATCATTATGCTCTTCCCCATCAATACATGCCAATATTTTGTGTTAATAAAAATAAAAATAAAGATAAAGATATTCAAAACTGTGAACATCCATCAAACTCAATTATCTAAAGCAATATTTATGTATTTATTTGCTAACTAACTTTTGCAGTAATGGGGATAGAACTCATAGTCTTTGCACTGGATCACACCTGCAATGCTTCTATTTTTTTTTTTTTTTAATTTGAGCCAGAGTCTCACTAAGTTGTGGGGTTTAAACTTTTGATCCTTCTGCTTCAGTCCCCCAGAGTGCTAGCACTTTAGACATGTGCTGGCAAACCTGGTGAAAATATATTTTAATGATCACAACAATAGCTTCCAATAACAGGATATGCATTGTATGCTAAGCACTTTAACTGAATTAATTTAACGCTTCCAAAAGCAGATAATAATTCCTGTTTGAAAATGAGGAAGCCGATACTCGGAGAGATCCAAATCTCTTGACCTTAGGCTTGAAAACCAGGACTCGGTGTTTCCTGGATTGCCAAAAATGTCCATTCTACAATTTCAGTAGAAATTATGAAAGGGTTACACCAATAGTTTTTGCTTTAAATTCAGCTAAATTTAATGTAAAAATTTGACAAAATGCATTGAATTGTTGAAAATGTTCTTGAAAACTCTGCTCAACGCTCCTCAGTGTGATAGAAAAAGACCGCAGGCATCCTGCACACTGTGCTCTGCCTCCTGTGCAAGTTTCCAGAAAAGCACAGAGGTGGGAAGACAATGGTTAGGCCCAGGCCACTATCTGTGCAAATACAAGGGAGGATGTTTGCTTTCAGTTCCTTATGTGGTGGAAAGGCGATCCTAGGATGTTGCCAAAGTCACTGTCTTCCAGGCGAGAAGGTGGCACACTCTCCTACGAGCGATCTGAGTCCCTGTCATGTATAGTACAAAATTAACCAGTGTGAATGATTAAAAGACAGTGCAGAATGTTCATTTCACATCACTTTTTCTTGCATTTCCATTGTGAATGAATTATTGGATTTGTAATACCAGTCTGCAAGCTTCCTCTTAGGTTTTACTTCCTTGCTCAGCCATTAAATGGAGTCTGCTTTGTTGTACGTTACAATACACATTCAGTGCTCCATCATGATGATATGTAATTGAACATTTATCAAAACCCAGAGAAAAGAGTGTTAAATGTTATAATCAACATTTGAGACATGAAAAATTATCATCAAACTTTATAGTCCAATGAAAAATCATGGGAAGTACTTAATATGCTCAGTATCTGAAATTATTGCTTGGATGATACAGGCATGCAGGTTCTTCATGTATAACTGATCTCATCTGTTCTCTTCCTTTTGCAAAGTATTGGCCACTGTAATTCTTTTCAGGGTGATATTTTTTGCACACACACAAAAATCAAGGTCTGCAAACTTCTATTCCTAAGAAAAATCTTTCTCATTTCCTCCAAGTTAGGAAGAAATTTCTTAATGGAGCCCCCCCCACTGAGGGATTGTTTGCCTGCAAGTCTAAAATGTGAACTCCAGGGATCACTTAGATAGATATTCTTGTGGGAAAACCAGCTGCTTCAAACAAGTTTCTTACCGTTCCCTCCGTTCCCTTAATAGAAATCACGTGCCAATAAATATCATGGATCTAAAGAGAATTGAACAGTAAATGCTGACATCACATCATGCTGCTTAACATGAAGTAGGTGCTCACAAAATTGTTTGTTAGAGTAAAAGAATGAATAATAAATATTTTTTAAAATCGTGACGTAAATAACACATATAAGGTGAGTCATACGTACTACTTTAAGGCTTTGTTATTTGGTGATGGTTTGTGTTTCAAAAGAGCTGGAGGCTGCAAAAACCAGAAAGTATTTCGCTTCAGCTTTTGTGTTGTCTGGATGTTGTTCAAGTGCTGAAAGTCTATAGAAGAAAAAAAGCACAGAGCCCAGTGTAAGGAATTTTCAGTCAAGCTGTGTTGGATAGAGCATTACAATCAGTTTGAGCTGGGCTTTGCGCTGCTAATCTGTTAAATAAGCCAGTAGTATTTCATGGTGCGCTTTGTGTGGTTAAAAGTGCATCCTAGGCTCTTTAAACTCACAGCGCAAGCAGTTGTTAACTTGAGAAGTTGAACTAAACTAGTTTCCAAGAATATGAGTGCAACTTCTCAACGGTCCAGACCACTTACATTTACAAATTTGAGATGGATTTTAATTTGGACTCATCAGCTCAACCAAGAGAGAACACAAAGAAAATGCAAGAACAGAGCACAAAAGGTAAGAAGACACTAAGAAGACATGATACTCTGCGCCTCTCTTGGTTTCCCACTGATAGAGGCTCTAATTGGTTACAGTTGAATCACCAAACAGAAAGTTTTACAGGTTAGAGGAACCAGCAAGCTCTCTCATCCATTGCAGAGGCAAAAGCTAAGTCAGTACTGAAAATGCAGGCCACTGTGGGACATGGGTATTCTTGGGCTTGACCTTCTGTCCTGTTTGCTTTTCTTCTGTAACTGTGCCTACATATAACTTTTTCCATTTCTAATATCCCCATGACTCTTGGCATGACAAGATCAAAAAGAATTACAAAGAAGAATATGAACCTGTAATAAAACCTAGAAATTTCCCCAGAGGATGTTAGGAGGGCAATTTAAACCTTCCATATCTGAAAGGTTCTTTTTTAGGATGAAGAGCACTTTCTCATAGGACACTTTTAAGAGGTAGAGGACAGAATACCTGTGCTAATCAGCTGTCTGTCATTGTAATCCACTTATGAATGAAAGACTTACACTGAGGCACAGTTCTGGAGCATTTAATCCATCATCAGTTGGCCCTATTGTTTTGGGCTTGTGGTGAGGTAGAACACCATGGTAGCATATGGTGGAGCAAAACTGCTCATGGCCAGGAAGAGGAAGAGATCAGGACTCCACAGTCTCGTTCTGGAGCACATCTCCATTGGGAAGACCTCTCAATAGGCTCTGCCTCCGAAATGTTCTAGCACATTCTGGTAGCACTGTCCTAGACACGGAATTTTAACACATGGGCCATTGGGGGAAGTTCAAGATTTACACTATAGCAGCATGGAGAGGGCAACTTCAATCACTGGGTAATATAAACAGTTTTAGAAGAATTGTAAGTACTGATCCATGGTAATGTGAATTCTGTTTTTCACTTCAACTGTTGACTCTACTGTAATTTGATGGCTAGAAATGAATTGTAGCCTTCATTCAGCTCTGCAAACCAAATATTAAACTCAGCATTGCATTTTTTTCTAACAGCAGTTGCTAACTACAACCTGGTGTTTGACTATTAATTTCATCTCCTTCATTGTCAGATACTCTTTTACTCTTCCTTTTTTTTTTTTAAATCAAGATGATAACAAAAATCAATAGCACCATACCCTCACCTGGGCAGTTTCACATATAATATCTCATCCTACCTTCTCAACAACCTGTAGTATCATTATTCTATTTCTCAGATGAAACACTAGAGCTAGGTGATAATGAGAAAGTCACCCCAGGTCATTCATATGATGCTATTAGCCCGTTTGGTTTTTTACCACACCATCTTTTACTGCACCCCTATCTTCTACAGTTTTGGAAGTTGGTTGATTTTACCTAAAAGTATAAATGAGCATGGGATATCTGACTTAAAATGGATAAGGTGTGAACATTGGGGAAAAAAAGAAGAATGTGAACACACAGTTGTGTTCTTTAGAATCTAAATTTGTAACTCCTAGAGTCCAAAGGATAGACTGAGCCTTAAAATTCACAAGGGTGTAACAGCTCCTCGTGCTAAATCTACAATCTCTGACTTCAGAACACAAGTTGACCAAATTTTCTTTCCCTAAGGATATATTTTTAACTATTCTAATAAAGAGCTCTTCCTTTGAATGTCAGCCCGGTGACTACAGGTAGGAAGAGTCTGTGCCCTACGTAGCCCATGAAAGGGAACAAATCCAATCTCACATTCCTGCCCCTTTTCTCTGCTTACCTTCTAGTAATTGATCATATTGGATCAGAAGACAGTTTTTGAAATTGTTCTGACTGGTTGAAACACTTGAAGGTGTAAAGACCAGTTCTTTTTTCATAACACCAAAAACCATTACAAGGAGTAGTGGGACATTTTTCTGTTTTCTTTAAAAAATTTTAAATACTTACTATGTCTGAATGCTCACCCATATTAATAAAAGCACTGAAATCAAACAACCATGGTTGATTTGTGGCCTTTGATTTTTATATTCATGCATGTTTAAAAGAGAGAGAGAGGGAAAACCAAACATGTGTGCTGCCTTTTAATAAAGATCATATTAAAAATTCAATAAATAGCAATATCTCTGATCTCTTAACAAAAGCTTCTGGTATACAGGAAATTAAATGAAAAAAAAAAACCTTGTTAATCCTTTTTGATTTCTGTACATTGTAGCTAGAAGCAGAATTCTTTAACTCACAGATTTCTCCTTTTTTTTTTTTTTTTCCTTTTTTACATTTTTTTAATCTTTTCTTGCACAAACGTTGTCTGGGCAACACTATATAAATGCAGCTCGATTCTTGAAAACATTTTAAAATAAAGGAGGGTGGGCTGGCGAGCAAAGTGTTGTGTCATTGTCTCATCCCAGTGGCCTTGCGAGGAGGAATCCACCTCGAACCAGGTGATAACCTGATAGACTTTATCTTGTCTTCCCCCGGCCTCCCTGAAGCCTGCCAACACTTCGGCTGGCTGTTAGGCATTTTAAATATCCCCCCTGAGTCCTAACCTCACCCCCTTTCTCTTCTTGTCAGCTGGAATGTCTCAGAGCTGTCAGAAGCTTGTTGCTTATTGATGTTTCCGTGTGTTTTATGTCTTTTCTGAGATATGACAGGCCCTGACACAGTGCTGATTTCAATCAGGCTGCTTCTGGAGAGGCCTAAGATTTTTAGTTGCACGATCCACGTCTTGAGCATACTTCAGAGGCCTCTATCTAATGAAAATGTTTCGGGAGGCTGAAATAAAAGCTCTGTGCTCAACAAACAGCAGCTAAGGAATTCACATGGTTTGAAAAAAGCACGTGTGCATGCATGCTCACACACACACACACACACACACGCACACCCCAGAAATGCCCCCACCTCCTGCTTTTGTTATAAGAAAGGCAAGAACAGAAAGTGACCTCGTGAGCCAAAGGTTCTGACACTGAATCAAATCCCTTTAGACCTGAACTGACAGGCTGGGCCTGGCTTTAGATTACGTTATCACATCTGAGAAGGAGACTTGTATGTTCCTCAGGATTCCCTACATGTGAAGAGCTGGCAATTGTACCCTTGCTGCCTATTAAGTCAAGTTCTGCTGTCTTGTTGCAAATGAAAGCCTATCACACACAGTGGGATGCAATAAAGGGCAAAAAAGCATCCAGCAATGGAAATCAGATGTGGAGCTGGCTGTGAACACATTTCTGTTATTTACAGTGCTAGCCATCAGAAAATGAAGAACGTTTTTGGCAGTCCCGGGGTGATTTACTGAAATATCTACTGATATCTAAATTTACATCATGTTGACCACAATGCAAAGTGTGTAAGGTACTCTAGACACCAAAGACATTTTAATTAGGCGGCATTAACATGTTCTTTTGAAGGCCACCATCAAACTCATTTCCAGGGAACTGAGCAAAAATATACAACACTTAGTTTTGTGCATGTGTCTGACAAGTTGTATGAACTCGATGTTGTCAAATGACCTCTTTGTGTCTGCTTCAGCAATTTAAAATGGGAATGATGAAGTTTTTTATTTCTTGAAAGAAGGGCATCTTTTTACTTTAAAAATCAGACAACTGGAATAAGCTTTTAATGAGGCAATAAATCTCCAATGATGAGGGTTGGATTTAAAAAATTCCCAGTGACTGGTGTTCTCCTATTTAACATGATAACATAGACCTTATTGATCTAGAATTTGTAATTAATAGTTGCAATATCATTGAAGATTTCTTGGGGGAACAAAATATGAAATATTACACCACAGCATCTATAATAAAAATATTTCGTCTTATTTTTAAATTTGTTTGTTTGTTTATTTATTTATTTATTTATTTTTTGTACAAGGAATCAAACTCACGACCTTAGGCTTACCAGGCAGGCGAAATGTGTCGCTAAGCTATGTCCCCAGTCCTGAAAATATTTCTTGAAGACTAAATATCTAAAGTATAACAGGCATTAATACAAAAGTTCCTGCCCTCCCAAAAGGGAGAACTGTGACTCAATTTTCTTTGTAGGGGAAAGTGTAGTCCAGCAGAAAGAATACAGGCTTAAGAGCTCAGGCTCCTGAATGTGGGCCCCTGGGCAAAACATGTAACCCATGTTTGGTTCATTTTTGCGACCATTTAAATAGTGAAATTTTATATTAAAATGTAGATTTTCAGATTCTCTGGAAAAGTCATCCAGTCTAAAGGTGCTCACGGTCAGCTGTCCTGATTAAACTGGCTCTGCAGTTCCTGGGGACCACAGCTACTTTAGTCTTCTCTGCACTCAGGCCTGCTACTCAGGCCCATGTAGCACCCAGCTGAGAAATGCTGATTTGGAGTCAGACAGACTCATATTTGGATTTCAGTTCTGCCACTTATCAGCGGTGTTGTGTTAGACATCGAACTTAACTAGTGCAGCTTTTCTTAGCAGTGTGAAGGGTAAGTCTTACCTCAGACGTCACTGGGATGATTAATTGATATCATAAAGGTAAACTTTCTGGCTTATTAAAAGCCCTTAATAAACGTTAGCTCCATCTCTCATTCCTTTCTTGTAGAAAAAAGACTACTTTTAAAAATTTTGTTTCTAAGACTTTTTACTGTGCTATCTGAGTTAGAATCTCAGTGTTTTGCATTTAAAAAAAAAAAAACTCCTCTGCCTCTAAGTCATACAGAGTGGAAATTACCTCTAAAAAAACTGTTCCTCCACCACCATTCCATTTTTAAAATGTTATGATATTTTTAACAATATTAATATAATAACAGTAGCATGTGTTTATTGGGTTAGTCTGTATTTTATGAGTTAGTATCGAATTTATGGCTTGTTTCTACCAGTACTGTCACTATTAATTTTTGTTCCCATTTTTTTCATCAGCTAGAACATTGTCATAGAACTATTGCCTGCCTGTGATAAGCAGCCCCTGCTATTATTATTTCAGGCCTGCTTATCAACAGTCAACACATCTCCCCAAATTATGTTTTTTTAAGAAAAAAAAAAAACTATGTTATCAGTTTAACCCCTTGTTCACCAAAGAGCCCATTCCTTCCAAGTACTCATGAGAATTCTGGCATGATGTGCTGGAAAATTGGAGGATTAGGAAAGCCATCCCAAGGAGAGTGGTCCATGGGAAAACACCTCGGAGGTAAAGATTGTCTTTGCAGTATGACTTTAAGATATAAATTTGTGTTGGTCCTGACTGATGAGCCAGCCCATGCAGGCAGGGGCCGTGGCGCTGGGAAGCCTAGTAACTCTTATGAGGCTTGGTTGAGACAGAAACACTGATGTGAGCTCCCAGAGATCAGGGCCCTGCCCGCCTCTAAGAAAATGACTGCCCATTTGGTCGAGTCTCAGCTGACTGCATGCCCAAGAGGGAGGGAATGGCAATAATAAAGCAGTTTAGTGGAAAAAGATATTGCTTCAAGTTCCTGAAGCTTCTGGTCTATTTTATGACAACATTACTCACTCACACTTCCACACAGACACACACTGACACGTACATGCACACGTGCTATGCACACACACCTGAACCTTTATATAGTGCTTGGGGTAGATATGATCGGCTGTGGAAAGAATGATTTTTGCTCACACCAGGATATTACAGTTCGAAACTGTGCTTCAAATCCCTCTCAGAGTGGTAAAATAGTGTAGCGTTTTTCTTCTGAGTGAGGAAATTCATGGTAGTGTAACACCAACAGACTCGACTTGGCCTGAGTGTGGGAGTTCTTTTGGCACCACACCAATGAAATCCTGGACAGTTCTTTGTATGTCTTTCCCCCAGTAACGAGGAAGAGAATTTGACTTTTGAATATGCTTTAAGGATTAGAATTCTAAGAATCCTTTGCAACTTCGCTAAGAATGATGCTTCTTCCCAAAACAAATCTTTATTTACATGTGCGTGTTTTTATAAGATGGAGCTTATTACATACAACTATTAGAGAAGGATGGCATCTTAAAATTAATTGTGACTACTAAAATTTGCCAGTTTTATTTATTTATGTTTTTTTGAGAGACAGAATATCACAGTTCTGCATATTCATAGTAAAGAAAGTAGGTAGTAGCTAGGGATTTTTAAAAATTGTAACCTGATATTCTGAATTTGAGGACCAAATATCAAAGCTATATTCCAACATTATGGTGAAAAATGTTTTTCATTTGGTCTCTGCATTAAGATCAACGGTTATTTATCAGACACTTGTCATGACCATGTATGGGTTGTGCAGTTCTCCCAGCCATCTGTAAGAGAGGAAATACCATTGTTTCTACTTTACAGAGAATGATAGTGAAGTCAGAGGAACTAAACAGTGTGTTCAAAGCCAAAACGCGAACATATGAGAAGGCAAGAGTTTCAACCCAGACTTTGAACTGTTGTGCCTCCAGTTTTACTAAGTTTTCAAAGTTCGCTGTGTACAAAGACTTTCTAAATGCTGAGGCTCTTTCTAGATTTTCTTATGCAGGCACCCTGAGAAGCCTTAAGTATTTTATGTGTATTTTCAGTAGGAGTTCAATTAAAAAATGAAAATCTTAATTCTAGCTAACAACACATACACAACAATGACAAATTTTGTGGGAAGGATGGATCTGCAGTATGAATTGGGCAAGTGGTTTCTAAGGTAGGAAAAGTAAAACTACTTGCAATTCATTTTACAAGTGTGATTATTTCTCTTCATATTTTTTACAAGCTGATTTTCAAATTTAAAGATTTGTTCTATAAAACTTTAAGGAAGATAACCCAGTCTTTTCTCTGTCTTGTGAAAGTAACAACATCTACAATTGACTAATTACAGGGAGAATTGGGCATTCTACGAAGATTAAGGGCAAGCAGCTAATTATACCCACAAGTGGCTAACAGCAGCTACAATTAGCTGTTTATAGGAGCAATTATTGGTGAAGCCAATTTTGTACCCCAAAATAATTACAGGTGCAAAATCTCACATGCCATTAGACATATTATCTTTCAAAATGCTGGCCCAGTGCAGGCAGATTTCTTCATTCATTTGCCTAGATAGAAAAATAAAGAGAGTGACTCAAAGTCTGAGATGCCAAAATGGTATCAGCTTCTAAACTGTGTTTCACTAATTTACTTTTAAGTTTGCAAAACTGTAATTTGCTTAATTCATATGTTCTGTTAAAACCTGAAGCATTTAAAAATAATAATAGAAGAGAAAGCTACTAGGTATAAGGTTGCTTTCTGTTTTAGGAGAATAATTTACTAATTGTTACCAAATTGTATTAGAAAACATGTTTTGAGGCAATACCTAACCATGACATATAATTTAATTGTCTATGTCAGGTGTGGGGTTGATTCCTTGATCTTGGTATCAGATCATTAATATACTCATTAAAAAATAAATTCTGAAATTCCTATTTCAGTCCATGCATTCAGTCTGGGTGTGATGGAAAGTCACCCAGGGTTACTCCAAACTTGCTCAACTTCTTGAAATCCATTCCCTGCTCTAGGTTGCCCAGAGAGGCAGGTATGTCCAGAGTTTATTTGCTGACCCAGAATTGTAACCAGTGCCTTATGACATATATAATTAAATAAAAAATTTAAAAATATTGCAGTAAATGATATATTGTCATTAGTTCCCCTCAAAATACTCCCCTTCAGTTCAAACACTTACTCAAATATCATTTGTGCCACTTTCTGAAGCATTTCTGGAAGCCCTCCTTCATGAGTGTCTATCCATGACTGCCTCAATGTCTGGATTGATTCAAAAAGTTTATGGTAATTTCTGTCAAATGAAAACATCACGGCACAGCGTGCCCTTGTCTGCCTGATTCGCTGGAACTGGCACAAATTTTGACTCTTTACCAAAGTCAGATGACTATAAGAGAGAAATGCTTTAAATTGATTCAGGATATTGGGGCAGTCACAACAGAGCAATAAAGACATGAAGAAAGGGCTTCCAGTACTGCTTCAGAAAGTGGCAAGAACAGAGGGGCAAGTGTGCTTGAAGCATGGAAGAGTATTTTGAGAGAGTTTACTAGCAATGTTTCTTTTACTGTAATAGTTTTTTTCTTTCTTTTTTAATCTAAACATGTTCACAGCATTTTTGGATCACGAACTCGTTGTCTCAATTGCATCTCTCCCAAACATATGTACACTTCTATCCTCCAATGGATAAAAATCTGCAAACACTAAACTGCCACTTTTAAATCTCAAAAGTTTCTATTTGATGTCTACGTTATATGATAATATGAAAAGGGGAAAAAAACCCCAATAACTGTATTTTTATCTTTTCACAAATCAAGAATCTCTCATAAAAGCAAGTTTTAGTTAGGATACATTCCTTTCAAATCAATTCAATCTTTATTTCATTGAAGCCCCAGTGAAGGCATAACGCAATGGATCCTTGGTCACTCATGAAATATTTACCAGCTATAATGTCATCTGATCTTGAAAAGTCGAACCTGGAAGACAGCCTTGAAACAATTAAATTGCAATATATTCATGGATGTGTATTTTCAGAAATGAGTCAAATCCATAAAAAATAAATTTCCGATCTTCCTGGGAGAATCATTCAGAGACACACTTGTTTGATCAGCAATCAGGATTTTTGTAAGTGGAGAGCTGAATTGAAGGATGGGAAACACAATGATTGCACTGGGTGGAACCACAGGGCCATGATTTTAGCTCTGTTACTACAAAGTTTTCTGTACTTCTCATTGAACTTTTTGACTTCAGGCAAGATGTTTACAACCAAGGTCGGTAAAATCTTTTTCTGAAGAGTTATCATCTTGAGACAACTTGAATATTTTGTACACCTTTTTGTTTTATACAGACCTGGGTTTACATATTGGCTTCCCTAGTTGCTAGCTTGGTGACCTCATAGAAGTTTTTCAATGATTTGGAGACTCACATTCGTAATACATAAAATCTATAAAATAAGGATGAAAATATGCTTTATTAGATTTGTCTCTCCTATAGTCATGCAATCTTTTACTGAACCACTACCTTGAATTGCCTTTGTGACCTTGGACAATTGGCTTAACTTCAATTTCTCAATCTGCAAAAGTGAGATAGTAACTGTGCATGATTTCACGAGGGTCACATGAGTTGATTAGGTAAAGGGCTTTGTTTAATGAATGTTCTGTAAGTGCTTGATAAAAGCGACTGTAAAGGAGGAAGAGGAGAAGGAAGAGACAAGAGAAAAAGAAAAAGAAGAGGAAGGAAGGGGATGAGGAGCAAGGAGGAAGAAGAGGAAGAAGAAGAAAAAAGAGGAGGAGGAGGAGGAACAGTAGGTTACTCTTAATTGATACCTCCTCAGTAATATGTCTGCCCATAGGTTGATATCTGTACTTCAGATTCAGACTGGGGGTATCATAAAATATTTATTAGCCCTAGTACATGAATTATAATAGAGTTTTTTTAAAAAATGAGTGTTGCCTCTCTGCTGTGGAGTGGCTGATGCCTTCCTGTGTGACCCTCTCTCTTCTCCCATTGCTCTGGGCTCTGCACAGACTGGTGCAGGTCCTTTGTTCTCAGTCTCTCTTTGCACAGAGGGCCTGAAAACCCTGCTACCTTCTGCTGTCTGTCTGGTCAGGCAAGGAATCCACATTTCCACTGATATCCACCTATTTTCAGTGCCTGTTTTCTCTTCCACCTTTGTTATTACTCCATTCCTTCAGTAAGTATTTACTGAGTATTGATAACGTGTGGCACTGTCCTAGGGACTAAGGATAATGAACTGAATGAAACATGTGTCTCTCCTTTAATTACATTTTCCAGTCTTTGGAGGGGGAGACAAAAGATCAATAAGCAATCAAACAAATAGGCCAGAAAATGGCAGGAAAAGTAGATGTCCAAAAGAGAATAAAAGGACAATATTGTAGAAGGACTGGGAGAAAGTGGTTTAGGAAGTGATGTCTGAGCTGAGACCTGAACAGGAATAAAGATGAAGCATTATTAGAAGGTCATGCCCTGTCAAATATTGTGCCAGCCAAGTGCAGTTCTTATGAAAGGTGTCCACTCTCAGGGGGTTGGGAATCTCCTTGCTCCAAGGTCATTCACACTGGACCAGAGCACCTTTGGGTAGAAGTCACCAATACTTATGCAGATCTTTGAGGAAATTGAGATCCACCTGCTGGAAGTATGAGCTTGGGCTTTGGAGAGGTGCAAAAGATTCAATTATTCAATCTGCTGTTAGTTCACAAACATCTGGAAATGTTTTCAGATTATTTATAATCTACTCCATTCATATCATTATACTATGCGGTCTAAAATCTTTTAAAAACTTCCAAACAAAATTGGCTGTGATTTCGCCTTGAGGGACAAAATAAAAAGATAAAGTGCCTGTTACGGCTTCAGTTCCACTGAAAGTCAAAGGAAGGTTTGACTTTGAATTGAAAAAGTGGATTTATTTGTCAATATATAGGCTAAAATTTCCAAGATGTTCGTGAATATGCGGAGGCAGTTTATAAGATAGCATTTTTTGTTATCATTCTTTTAAATTATTCACTCTGCTCTAAATCTTAACAATACCTAAGTAGGAAGAGAAAGAGTGCCAATTAACATTTTTCCCATGCCCAGGTGCCTAGGAAATGCTAATATGCCTGGCTGACTGCATTTCAATTTTGGTTAAAGACCTCTAACCTTTGGTAAAACCATTTGTCTAATCTGTTGCTTAACAATTAATACAGACAACTGGCTTCAAACTCTAATATGGAAAACATATGAAGAGCACTTTCAATGGATTATGAGGACCTTATGCCACTGCCTCTTCCATTCTGCTTTCTGTGACATTGTGGGTGAGTTGGGAGAAGGGAGTGGGGAAGTCACTGCTAGACAGAAGGTGGATAGGGCATTTGTGAACTTTACTGAGTCTTTGCTTGGGTATTTGTCCTGCCTAAAGATTCAGCTAAACCTATGGCTCCTTGTACTTCAAAATGATACTTAAAATGAATTATCAGAATAACAATGAGCATTATCCAGCCAGCAAAACAGAATGAAGTCTGTCATTTGCAGCAGCATGAATGAAGTTGGAAGTTACCATGTTAAGTGACATAAGACAGGCCCAGAAAGATACATACTGCTTTTCATCACTTATATGTGGCTGCTAAAGTTGATTTCAAAGAAGTAGAGTAGAACAATGGTTAAAAGAGCCTGGGATGGGAGTAGGGAAGGAAGGGATAGAGGAAGTATACTTGACGGGTATAGAGGTACAGTTGGAAAGGAGAAAAAGCTTGTAATGTTCTGTAGTACAGAACAATAACTACGGTTGACAGAAAGCAATTGAATGTTTCAAAATAGTTTGAAATTAATTGACTATTTCAAAATAGTTTGGAGGATTGCAAATTTTCCAACACAAAGAAATGGTATGTCTCTGAGGTGATGGATACGCCAGTTATCTTGATTTGATAACTACTGATAGTGGGCATTATCAAAATGCCACACTATACCCCGTAAGTACATAAAATTGCTATAGGTCAATTAAAAATATAGCTCAGAATTACCTGTGACCCCCGTTTCACTTTTAATGCTTTTGTAGGTGGAACTTAACTCTGATAGTTGCACATAGCATAGAATTTGATGTGAAGTGTTGCTCTAAGTCCCATTCAAGGGTTCAGCAGAGGAGAGGATGCCCTTCACAAGGACATCGCCTCAAAGGTGGTGATAGCTACAAGGTCACCTTTTAAGGTGAACTTGGATGCACATTATTGCTGGTTGCCATCTCCATGGCTGCTCCAGGATCATCTGGGAAGGTTGAAGTGATCTCATGAGCCCTAGTGATTCTGATTTCATGATTTGGGATGGGGTAACTAAATAGATTCTCTTTTAAAAAAAAAAACCTGTTCCTGATTATTCCAATATACAGCAGCTTGAAGGCTGTTTCATGGAAACTTTTAAAATATCAGAATGCTTTAACAAGGCTTATTTCCCTTATTCTCCAATTTCAATGACTTGAAATGGCATTTTTTATCAGTCTCTGCAGTATATGCAGAAGAGAAAAGGGCCCTTTTATCTAATAAATTATTGCATCAAGCTTGCTGTATGTAAACATTCTGAAAAGCATAATAAAAACACCTTCTAGACACAGTTAGTTGCTAATCTCTGTTGTCTCAATTACTTTGCTTTCCATAAATAAGCCAAATCTCATAGCCAGAGTTTGGGATATTTAATCCCATAGACGTTCAGGTATGCTACTGCAAAATGATCATTTGGAATGCATGCGCCAATGGGTTTCTGAAATTGCAAACAAACAGTTTGCCTAGCAGTGTTGCTGAGAACACTGTATTTGACTGTCTTGTACAAAAAAAATACCCTGAGAGGTGGACCCACTCTACCCTGGATCTGCACTGGCAGTTCAGCCCCTGGTAAGTGTGTCCATGGTTATTTATCTCAGGTAGCAAATAAAGGACAGTATGTCTTCATCATTTATCTATGAAGATTTGGATTAAATTCAAATCCTGCTTAAATACTGAATTGCTATTTTTATTTTAAGACCCAGTGAGTCTTTTTCAGTTCTTTGGGAAATGAATTTAGGTGTGTGAAAGAAGATAAGCAGCAGTGTGTGAACTTCTCTGCTTGACCACCGAGCAGACATACTATGGGTAATTGGCTATTGCAGGGCAGATTTTCCCACTACGGTCTTTTATAAAAGTGTTCAGTTCCACTGAAGGGCGCACTGAAGGCATGAGCTCCAATTGCTATGGAAGCCTATTTTTGGTCTCTTAATTTTGTCACAAAAACTAAGTAAAACTCTTAGGTTTTACACACATAGTTTTTTTTTTTTTTTAAATAACTCTTAGGTAAACTGCCAAGTGTCATTTATTACTGATGAAGAATAGTTTCCATTTGAGAAGGGACCTATCAAACACATTGTGAAATATACCATTTTCCATCTTCCAGAACACTGTTTTTTAAGTTTGGTCCCCAATTCACATTTTGTTGGATGCTTTTAAAATGCAGATTCCTGGAATGTAATGGCTCAGCCATTGTAGAATAAGACTTGGGGATCTGTATTTTCAGCAGACCCTCTAATAAATCATATTTAGGATGGAGACAGGGTATGCATCAGATAACTTTTGCTTCCATATGAATCATATGACTGGAAAAAGATATGTAAGTACACTATGAGGCCAGTCCTTTTAGGACCACGATTCTACTATATATTCATCCAATGTAGCTCATCTTGAGATCCCAAAGTGATAGGAGTAATATTATGCATTATGAAAAATAATTCCGAAACACTGTTTAGAAACTATCTGTCCCTGATCCACAAAATATCAAGAAATAATAAATGAGATAATGATAAAATGAGATAAACAGACACCAGAACTTCCCTAGGACTTTGCTGACTTCAATGTCAGCTTCTCCCAAGGCTGTGAACAGGCTACAGCTTCAATATACTACAGGAAATACTCTTTCTGAAATGACTTTAGTTTTTATGTGTGCCTGCCCTAAGAAAATTGAATTTCTTATTTCATACTTAAATTTTCTTTTTGTTTTTGTTTTTTTTACTTGCTATTGTATTTTCAAGCTTGAACATCTATGTTATTTTCTAGGTCAGGCACTAAATTGTTTATATTTGATTGCAAAAATAAGACCTAACCTTTTATGTGATAATTTCCTAACACAGAGGATTTTCAGAAGTTGCTTTGAAAATCTGGAATAAATAGCGAGTCCTAAAAGTTCCCAAACTTTAACACTAAGCAAGTTAAAACAAACAAAAATTCCTAGAGTGTGAGGGAGCAGGCTCATACGAGGACTTTGTCTTCTTTATCATCATGTAAAAACCCAAGGACCATCATGTCACCATTTACAGTTTTCAAACAAGTTTACATTTTACACAGTAATTCTTGTCTCCTTCCTGGGCCAGGACCAATATAGGATGCTGTCTTAGTTACTTTTTGCTTGTTGCCGAGACAAAATACCTGATGCCCAAAGTTAGGGAATGAAAGGTTTATTCTTATAGTTTCTTGGGAGTTTCAGTTCATTAGTTGGCTCCAAGTCAGCATGGTGGGGCAGGGCTGCCTTTCATGGCAGCCGTGAGCAGCAAGGCTGAGAGAGAGAGAGAGGCGGAAGCGGAAGACCCACCTTCCCTTACATTGCATGTCGGCTCCACCCCTGGGCGGGTACAGCAAACCGAACACAAGCAAGCACCAGACTTAGCCCCATCAAAAGTATGTGAGGACTTGGGGGTACATAGCATATCACCTGATACATTCACCCCCTGAACCCCCAAGGACTCATTTACATTCTTACTACAAAAGACATTTAGTCTGTCTCTAAGAGTTGCCAAAGTCCTAACAGTTTTAGCATTGCTGAAAAGTCCAAGTCCCAAATCTTCTTCGAGATCTATGGCAAACTCTTATCTGTAACTCCCTGTACAAATAAAAACAAGGTTAAGCACTTCCAACATATAAAGTCACAAGATAAACATTACCATTCCAAAAGTTACAAACAGGGGAATACAAAGCATTGGAACTAAAGCAAGTCCAAAATCCAGCAGGGCAAACATTAAGTCCTGGAGTTCTCTGCTCAATATCTGAAGTAATCTGGTTACAAGCTCCAACAGGCTTGAGTGACTCCACCCCTGTGACACCTTCAGGGATCTTAACTTCCATAGCTGTCCTTGGACAATCCATGTTCCTTGGCTTTACCCTTACGTCTTTACATATTGCTCTCTGCAGGCAAGGCGGAAGCTGCCTTAGCCTATTCTTGTACTTAAAACCAGTGCCACGTGGATGCTGCCGAGGTCCGCTGCAAGCTGGAGCAGTAGCCAGGCTTTCCTCTCTCTTGGCTGTAGGGGATGGCTGCCTGGATCGCTGAGCTCTCTGAACCTGATTGTGAGGAACAGCTTCTCTATGCCGCCATTCTGGAATCTGGAGTGGCCGCCTCCATTTTGGGACATGGCGTGGCCTCTGTTGCCACTCTGGGACAAGGCACTCTGCGGCTTTTTGTCGCCACTCTGGGACAGGGCACTCTGCAGCTTTTTCCTCTTAGCAAACTCTTTCACTTTTGAAGGCCTGAGGCTGCAAAGGCTGGAGGCCCCCAGGCCATCTTTTTTATTCTTTTGTTCCTTCTCAACAATCAAGGTCTCAGCTCCATCTTTAAAGTCCACAGCTTCCTGGCCAAACTCACAAGGTTTTAAATCACCATGCTGGGCTCCTTGCTCTTTATTTGCAACATAAACCTGGCTAAGAGCCCCCAACAAAAGTCAGGCCACCATTTCAATGTTTGACTGTCTTATAATTTCTCTCTGTAAACTAATTAATCCTTTGCCCTTAATCTCAGTCTCAGGCAAAGTCTCTGGGCATGGGGAGAATGCAGACAAACTTTCTGCCAAGCCATAACATGCATTGTGTGGAGTCCAACACCCAATGTCATTCTTCTTCCCAGCAGAAACCTCACAAGCCTGGTCTTTACTGGCAGGCTTTCTATCAACTTTCTGGTCTCCTGGGCTCTGACCAGAATCTCCCATACAGAACAACCTAAGCCATTCCAGCTCTATGCATATAGATGACATCTCTGAATCTTTCCAAACTTTCCCTGCAAGCCATTTCCAAAGGCTCTCGAACCACATGGTCAGGAATAGTCACAGCAATGACCCCACTCCTGGTACCAAATTTTGTCTCAGTTACTTTTTGCTTGTTGCCGAGACAAAATACCTGACTCCCAAAGTTAGGGAAGGAAAGGTTTATTCTTACAGTTTCTTGGGAGTTTCAGTCCATTAGTTGGCTCCAAGTCAGCATGGCAGGGCAGGGCTGCCTTTTATGGCAGCCGCAAGCAGCAAGGTGCGCTGGTGAGAGAGAGAGAGGTGGAAGCGGAAGACCCACCTTCCCTTACACTGTATGTCGGCTCCACCCCTGGGTGGGTACAGCAAACCGAACACAAGCAAGCACCAGACTTAGCCCCATCAAAAGTATGTGAGGACTTGGGGGTACATAGCATATCACCCGATACAGATGCTGAACACTATTACATGTGTAAGAGGCAAAAATATAATTACATATTAGTCGTATTTTTGACACCATTCTGCTTACCCATCTATCCATCTATCAATTTACCCAAGTAAGAGTCAGCATATTTACTGAATTTGTAGTATGCTTCAGAAACTTTGTGTGTGCCAGAGCAAGCATGGGTTGGTCTCTTCTCTTCTGAATTTGATAATGTACCACAGGAGAAAGGCAGTTAAGCAAGACTTTATATAAAAGAATATACCAAGTGTGATGTCTGTACTGGAAGAAGAGTATATCCCAGATCACAAAGCTCTGAGGCATGCCCACAGATATCAGAACTTCCTATCCATAGGGACCAGTGAGTCTACGCTGAGACCTGAGGTATTTGTCAGGAGAAGTGAGAGGAAACTTAAGCCTACTGGAAAAACACAACATTCAAATATGATTGAAGAAGTGATTGAATAGATGAAAAATTGGAGAAGGATAATCAATGATCTATCAATTTTCAGTGACTTTAATGATTTTTCAGCTAAGTGTGATGAGGTTTTTAAAAAGTGGATAATCACTTTTCAAACTCTAATGGATATAAAAATCACCTGATGATCTTACAAAACTGGATTTTAATTAAGTAGGTCTAAGAGGTGTCTCTTATTGCAGATTTAATAAACACTCAGATGTTAATGATACTGACCTGAAAACCGCACTCTGAGAAGTGAAGCTTTAGACTGATCCATATCAAAGTTCTTCAATTCAGATTATGAATCTAATAGAAACTTAATTTCAAAATCAACTAAGATTTTGCTTAAAATATGAATTAAAGAATGTATAAACAAATTAAATTTGGCAGAGTATTACAAGGATAACTTACCATGACTAATAGAAATTTTAAAAAGATTCAATGCTTGGACTTTTACCAATGTAATTAATTACATCAACAAATATAATTCCCATAATCAATTAATGCCAAAAAAGCAATTTCAGTAGCTATTATTACTAAAATTTTATCATGAAAATCTAATTAAATATAATAAATATACATAAAAACCAACAAGGAACATCAAAGTATATGGGGAAATATTGAAAATTATATAATGTTCAGATACGTTGCATGGATTCAAAATACTGTTACAATTGTGTAATACTTTTGGAAGTTGTAGGTAATGTAATAAAGCCATAAAATAAAATGATTATTAAAATAATTATTGAAGAAATAAAATTATCTTTTTTGGTGGAAGATACAGTAGAATACTTGACTAATCTAAAAGAAGCATTAATAAGATAATATAATATGAATAATTGGAATTAATACAATATAGTCATTCTTAACTTCTCAATTACAGAAATGATTAATTGAAAGAGGAAAGGTTACAAAAACTACAACCATGATGGTATGTTAGGAAACAGAATTCCAAGAAATATTTAACAAGAAATCATAGGATTTAAGTGGTGAAAATTTCACAATCTTACTAGAAGTCATAAACAAGACACAAGTTAGAAAGCATAATATTTAACTAGATATTAATAGCAATAATGACATTAATTATATTAATAGCCAAAGGTAATGATTTATTTTAATTTATTTTATAATATAGTTCAACATTAAACTTTCTCCAGTTAATAGATTTAGTGTAATTCTAATTTGATTTCCAATTCATTTTTTGGGGGAAGTGACAGAAGGAGTTTGAGGTTCATGTAAAAGAATAAATGCTGAAATTGCGTAGCAATGTTTTTGAGTTGAAAAAGATACAAAAATGAACTTACCAACAATTGATTAATAATTGAATAAGTGTAGAATAGGAAGAGGATGTGTTAAGATGCTGAGTCAGTCCACCAGTTATAATGCAAAACTGACATAGATGGGCAGATTCATTTGCCTCACATATGACAAACAATTGGCAGACTCAATCCTGCTGTCTGTGAGACAAACAATTCAGTAGAAAAATAGAGAACAGATACTGGCATAGAGTAAAAAGGAGGAAACCATGACAGTCAATAAACTTGGTAGAAGATGTTGAACTTGTCTCAGAGTGAAAGAACTGTGAGTGAGAATAAGGCACAGTGCTTTTATTGTTACAAGAGCAACATAAAAAGGTGTGAGCAAATGGATACTCTCATATATTGTTGATGAGAGTACAAATCACATTTTTGGAAAACACTGAAGGTACATGTTAAATTTAAAAGTATTTGTTTTCATTGGTCAGCAAATATAAAGTTATAGTAAGGAAGTACATCTATCTTATTACTGGATTAAAATTTATAGTTTTGAAAAGATCATCAAGTTATTTGCATGTATTTTAAAATTTGAAAAACATTGATATAAATAGCATGATAATTATACACCTTTTAAATATTGTATCACTGTGAGCTGAAAAAAATCATTCGGTTGTGGCACCTACTAAAAATTGATAGATCATGATTGGATTGCACAGCGGGGTGTCTACAGTTAATAGGAATATATTATATATGACAAAATAGTTAGAAGACAATTTTGAATGCTCTCAGCACACAGAAATGAAAATATTTGAGGTGACTGATGTACTGTTTGCTTTGATTTGATTCTTACACAATGGTTACTTATTAGAATATTGCATTTTATCTCAAAAGTGTGGGGTCTTTTTGTTAGTGAAAAATAAATCAAAATGTTAAAAAAATGTATGTGCCTTTAGATCCAGTGATCCCAAGTTGGTAATCAATCCTTCAAGAAGAAAGGCATCAATATGTAAGTGTTTCATACAATAGCATTTGTATTAGCATTATTTTCACTTTCAAGGGAAGAAAAAAGGAAACATAAAAGAAAAACTTTGAATATTCAGCAATAGCAAAACAATTTAGTAAATGATGATGTATGTATGACACGGAAGACACTGTAGCATAAAAAAAAGAGTGATATATTTCTGTCTTTTGATCTAGATAAGGCCCTTGACATTGTAAAGTAACAAGAGCTAACTGTAAAGTAATGTAATAAATAGGATCCCAGTTTTAGGTTCTTTGGTCTGGGTAATCCCAAAGGAATAAAGAATGCAGGACTTTGGGGGAAGGGTAGATGAGGTGGTTAATAGTTTTAAAAATAATGGCAAGCATTGTAACAAATCTCAGTGTAAACATGAAAGAATGATTAGCTGTTTGATAAGAGGAGTAGGATGAGGAGAAAGAGGAGGAAGAAGGATAGGAAGTGGGAATGTGTTCCTGAAATCTCCTGAGGCAAAAATTAGAGAAAATTGAGGATGAGTAGACTATTGAATAGGATCACACTCTGAGTAACTTACAAACCAGGTCCGTGAGTTTGGGTTAGTACGAAACCAGGAAGAAGCAGATGTCTACTTTTAAGGGAGATACAGACCTGATAGGATCTGAATTTTGGACCTGATGGTAACAGCGGAGCAAAGGGGAAGATTGAAGACTGCCGAGAATAAACAATGGTAACCGGTAGAATGGTGTCTACGATAAGTTATTTCAAACAGTCTGAGGTCCTAGGCAGGGCACGGTGCGGATGAGGCAGCAGACAAACCTGTCAGGACCACTTTTGGAGGTAAATCAAGAGACCATCATGGTTACTAGGATATAGATATAGAGGGATAAGAAAGAGTCGAAGTTGGGTTTGACCCAATGGCTTCATGTGAATACAGAGAATAAAGAGAAGGAGCAGAAGGAAGGAGAAGCCAGTGAGGAAACTCATAAACTGCCTGGGGGGCTGACCTGACTTTGCTGCCCATTTCTGCATGGGATGCTCCGCCTCCTCGACTGACAGGAGGCACCTTTGAAAGCGGCGACACCATTTGGACCTGCAGTTCTGACACGCTATTTTAAAGCTCAGCTGTGGTATTCAGACTGGCAGCGTGTCCACCAAGGCGATTTTCTAGGTGCAAGAACCATCTCACTCCAACGAGGGAAGCCGCGCCCTCGCCCCATGGCTTCCGGAGAGGAGCCCCAGCCTGGTGCAGCCGGGGCCGCAGGGATGCAGGCTGGGTACTTTCCTCAACTCAGAGGCAAACCTGCGTTATCAGTGTCTGCCTAGCAACTGAAAGGTGACACACGGGGCCTTCGTTTCAACCCATTTCCTCTTGATGAGAGAAAGGGATTCTCCTGCGAGTTATTACCTGAAATAATACCATATGGTAAAATGTAAACAACATCTGCATATTCATGTAATAATTTCATCTGTTTAATTAGTTCCAGCAAAGCAGTTTACCCTCTGAGGCCCTTGCTGTCAGCTCAGCGCTCATACATCCAGGACTGGCTGTCGGGCTTGACAGGATTCTATTGTTCATTCTCTGCTTGCGCCTCAGCAGTTACTGTAAGTGAATCTTCTCAGGGATGGGACGTCAGTCCCCACCGATCCGCGTGTCTAGGGGCAGGCGGGGGAGAGCTGTCAGCTTGGCGAAGGGATACTAAAGACAGACTTGACAGATCAGGTGATGGTGGGGAAGAAAAGAGAGATGAGATTACTTACTTCTTGTACTTTCATAATTTGTATATGAGCTTAGATGAGCCTCTTGGTAAAGAGGTTTTAATTCTTTGCACCATGACCCCAGTGGAAAATGTCTAAGTCAGACCAGTAACAGCGGAAACGGGATCCTCCTGACATGTTCTTCAATCTCAGGCCATTTAACAGCACTTATTTAGTTGAGCATGAAGCCACAGAGAACGACCCAAACATGCCCCACAGGCTCACAGAATTGCACAGGCATCCACTGATAAAGGGATGGAACATTTAAAATGAATAAACACCCACGTGTACACACACGCATGCATGCACGCACATTCATACTTGACTGCACATGCACATACTTACATGTGGGAACACACATTCACAACATGGAAGTGTGAGGCTATGCTTTTAAAGTAAGAGTTTGTTTCTTCCCCCTTAGTAAGATTGGAAGTGATCTTAAAGGACTTCTAAGCCACATTTCTTTTGGGAGGATCTTGTTAAAATGCAGGATCTGATTCAGCAGGTTTGGAGAGAAGTTCAAAGTTCTGTGTTTCTAACCAGCTCCCAGTAGACTGATGCTGATTCTTTTGGGGCATAGAGCAAGCCCATGAATAGGGAGGATGTAGACACCTTGGTCATTTTATAAATAAGAGCTAAGACCACATGGCTGATGTGACATGTCCAAGGTTAGGCAGTTTATTAAAGCTGAAACCAAGACCAAAATTCTCATTTATTTGGTGTGCCAGGACTCTTCACAGGTAACCACTTTTGTTGCTCTTTTTTCTTTGTTTTAAGTTATACTTGCATAAAAAGCATTAAACTGATTTTCCTGAGAGGTAGCTCATGACTGTGAGTAGCAATCTATTGTTGTCTCTCAATGACCAGCAAATTCTTTTTATCTTCTATGGCCAAGTTGAAGTTAAAAAAAGAAGTCACAAACTTGATTTTAATATTTGAATCGTCTCCAAAGACTAATTCCAGGACATACTTTGAAAGGCACAGTTTTTAAATAAAAAAATCTGAAGTCAACTAGAAGCTATGTGATCTAAAGTCAAAAGGATTATAGAGATTTGATTTTTTCTTTGATATCATAATCAATTCATTGTCCAAATTTAATTTTATCATCTTTTGTAATAGAAAAAGAACTAAGTTTGTGACAATCAGATGAATGTTGTGTATTTTTTTCTTAAATTGACCCAAAATATTTCACATATTTAGGTGTGTTTCTGCTCTTGTGAATCATCAAAACAAAAATTAGTTGAAAGATTAGTATTTTTCCTTAAAGAAGAGGTGATCTCTGGAAAGATAAAGCCATAAAGACATAATGGAGGGCTCCATATTCATCTTTAAAAATGATGTCACATTAAAAATACTTCTAAATTCGCTATAAGCACTTTATCACGAATGTGGCTTTTTTCCACCAAAAAAATTCCACCTTAAATATGGGACCCAGCAGGCCCTCCATCTTTACTTCAGCAGAGAATATCGGACAGACTCATCCTCAGGCTAGTTCCTGTGACTTAGTTGTCCCATTGCTCTGCATTTTCAGTGTTTTTTTTTTCTCTTCTAGGAAGAAATTATACAACTAATGCAAACATTTTTTTTCCCTTCAAAGTACAATAAAATCATTCTTTGAAGTTTCTCCTTCCATTAAGTGGCTCATATGTGGAGAATTTTATGCAGTCCTAAAGTGATGCCTGAATTAGCACTCTGAAAAGTCAATTATACTTTTAAAGCTACTGTCTATAATTGTTATGGTTTCCTTCTGCATGTATCCAAATTGTTTCTAATGGGCATTTCGGGGCATTGAGGTTAATGGTATCTTGGTGAAGCAAAAATGCTGGCCAAAGCAGGGTTAATTTATCAAAATAAATTCACATGGTGTTGTTTGTAAGCAATCATAGAGCTTTCTAAGTCTACTTAAGTCTTATTTGGTCCTTTATAGTATTTTTAAACAGAAGAATAGTTTTACTTTATATTGATACAGTTATTTCAGATCATTTGACTTTGAATCTACTTTTACTTTTAGAAATGAAGAGAATCCCTATCAACCCTAAACCTAGACCTAATTAAGCTATTTTTGATGTCTTGTTCTGTCAGTCCCTGATCTCCCCCCATCCCTAATCTTGACAAGGGAAACATGCATGTCCCTATTTGCTGGTCTCTGACTAATCCAATGGTGTTAACCATGGCATTGGTCATGATCAATAACTAATTATTAAACCAGCATTCCTTTCCAGGGCTCCTTGTTAAAAATTGCTTTTGGCTGAGAGAGAAGGAAAAAGGTCATCACTTTGACGTGGTCTTGAGTCTTTCAAAATCCAGAGGGTTGTCCAATCGAATTACTGTCCTAAACTAATTGATATAAATTTGAACAGAATAATGCTTGTTACTGCAGAACTTCATAATGATATACTTGGCAAAAAATGTTAGAGAGAAAAACAATCCTTGTCCTGATTGCAAAGGATCCACACCACTCTGGCATTAAAAATTTAAAAAATTAAAGTTGGAAAAGGTGAGTCTAGACACAGTGGGGTGAATGACACATTCAGACTTAGCGCACATGCAAGACTGTGAATGCTATAGTTGCTACTCTATTTTTACAGACTTGTATAAAAAGGCAGAGAGTCCTTTGATATATTATTTAATGTAATTACTCATTATAACTTGCAAAGTCTTTGAGTGACAGCTGTCATGTCGTATTTACCAAAGGAGCTTGGTTGGAGCCAATGGAATAGGATATTTTCTGAGTGACTAAAGTTTGGAAACTAGAATTGTCCATAGTTCTGCACAAAACAATGCTCACATTACAAAATAAACTATTTTTCTCTGTTACCATTCCTCATAGAACTGCCAAGTGATGAATGACGAGAAAGTAAGTTAAAGTAACTTTCTCCATGACATCTTTCTTGCTTGGTCATTGATTTAGCATAAGATTAGACTAAGCCATCCAACATATAGGTTTGTTTTTATAAAAAGTTTAGAGTCAGACGGATTGCTTTAATTGGGCAAAGGGGTGAAATATCTACTCTCCTACCAATTTGTGAGGGGAAAGTCTGTCATGCTCATGTTTCTGATTGCACTTCAGAGATGAGCATACCCTAGGGGAGTTACACACTTCCTTTTATTGGTGACTTTGGGACTGCTGTGCAGTCAGGCCTGCCTCCCTTCCAACTTCAGTATTTTATCCCACTGTATGCTGAATTTCCTAAAAAGTTTCCTTTATCTCAAATGCTCTCTGCTTGTCCCAACAGAATCTCTTGAAAACTCATGTGTTCACATATTGGATGTCTTTCTCTCTCTCTCTTTTGTAGTACTGGGGATCAAACCGAGGCCATATGGAGACTTGGCAAGAGCTCTACACTGAGTGACATACCCAATCTCACTTTCATTTCCTTAAACTGCTTAAGATTTACTGAAATATTTACTTTTTTAATGCTTGATTTGCTTTTTAATTTTTATTAGTGTATATTTATGATACATAATAAATACATTCATTGCAGGAAATTGATACATCTATATATCACATCTTGATCTTTTTTTAACTTCCCTTTTCCTCCTCTCCTTCCCATCTCTTCTCATCCCGGAGTCCTTTGCCATTATTAGGTCTGATTAAAAAATCTTCAATCAATGGTCTTTATAGGTGAATGGAACCACTACCACTCAAGAATATATTGCAAATTCCTAGTTGATTCTGTTGATATGTGACCCCTGCTGTATGATGTAAAGTTTAGAGTTTTGAAATATTTTAATTAAATTAGATTCATTTTAAAACTTAAAATCTGTCTTTACTTAAATATCTTCCCTGCGACATTAGTTTAGATAGCATAAGTAGTTTGTCATACAAAATTGGGGACCTTAAGTTATGGTGACTGAGTTAGCGGTGAGTCAGGCAGGGAGAGATGAGGTACAGATTTTATTTCAATTTTACAGATGAATGTATTGGTTTGATCCTGTGCACCCCCAAGGCCTCATGTAATTTGGATGGGGCTGAGTCTGGCATTCATGATTGGTTTGTGGTCTAGCACTGGGATTGGTGATGTGAGTGCTGCACCCACCCAGGGGTGGAGCCGACATACAGAGTAAGGGCCATGGAACACTCTCTCTCTCTCTTGCTGGGTTTGCACACCTTGCTGTTTGGCAGCTGCCATGAATGGCTGCCCCACCATGCCATGCTGCCTTGGAGCCAACTGAGTATGCACTGAAACTCCTAAGAACTGTAAGAAATAAACCTTTCTTGCCCTAATTTTGGGCGTCAGGTATTTTGTCTCAGCAACAAGTGAAAAGTAACTAAGACAATCAAGAAACAGACCTGAGTTCTTAAGTAACTGCTTGAGGATTCAGAACTCACAAATGGAAAGGTATGAATCTGTTCCCAATTCTGGAAGCCCACAGTCTCTAATGATATCCATCAGATCAGTGTCACAGACTGGAGACTCTGAGAGAAGTCAGGTACCAATGGACAAATACACCCTTGAGTTAGAGCCTTGGGATGAAGCTAGTGGTAGCTATGCCTATCCAGGCTTTCAATGTCCTTTAAGAACAGAGAAATAAGCCAGATGCCTGAAACAGTGCATTAGTGGGTCATTGTCAAGGAGAGGAATAAGAGGCTGGGATACAATCTGCAATTTTCTAGGGTCAACCAGATAGTCTTTGAATTCCCGAGACTTTCACCAGCAAGGACTTTTGACTGAAAGGATCTGTTCTATACCACCTGAAATACTTCACAGAGTCAACAACCTGATACCCAGGAAGGATACATGGGCACTAAAGCAATTGACCCAGCTATGGGTATTTAATGTCTTTCAAGATCAGTTCAGACTGAGTGCTATCCCCTCCTGTCTTGGTTACTTTACTCTTCTTGCTGAGACAAAATAGCTGACTCCTAAAATCAGGGAAGGAAAGATGTATTTATCTTACAGTTTCTCGGAGGTTTCAGTCCATACTCAGCTGGCTTCAAGGCAGGGTGGCATGGCTGAGGGGCAGTCATTCATGGCAGCTGTAAGCAGCAAGAGTGAACAGGGAAAAAGAGAGAGAAAACACACTGCCTTCCTGCCCTTACACTGTATGCTTGTTCCCCACCAGTGGGCGGGTGTAGCACTCACACTGCCAATCCCAGCACTAGATAATGAACCAATCACAAATGCTACATTCAGCTGCCTCTATGACTCCATGAGGCTTGGGAGTGGGACATCCAAACATAAACTATAACACTTCCAGAACTGAATCCAGGATCTTTGCACTGAGTTACATTCCCCAGGCTTTTTAAATTGATTAGTTATCTTTTAAAAAAAATTTTATTTATTTTATTTTGGTCTAGCTAACATGCTAAATTGCCCAGTCTGGGGCAGACTTGCAACCCCCCTGCCTCAGCCTCTCAGAGAACTGGGATTACAGATGCATGCCACCATGTCCAACTCAGAGTAGTGGTTTTGATGCAGGAGAAGGAGCAGGTGTATGAAGTAATGAGTGGCATGTGAGAACGGGAATTGGCCTGTCTCAGTGGGGATGGGGCTTTTATAAAATTTTAACTTAAAGATTAAAAAAGCACAGAAAAGAAAACCAAAAAACAAGAGACATACAACCAACAACTGTAAGAACAACAAAAAACCCAATATAGGCTTTCAAAACAAGATGATAGAAATTTAACAGTGGTGCTAATATTACATATTGTTATCATCAAAAGAGCTACTTAGATTACCAGATATAGACATGCAAAATTGACCTAATTGTATGAGTATTAATGGTTCTTTTTCTAGAACTAATAGAATTAGTAGTATAAGCCTTTTGGCTATTTTATACATATATAAACAAATTTATGTCTTTTTTCTTCTCCCTTCCTTCTCTTCTCATTTCCCCTATCCCAGTTATTTTCCCCTTTGAGCAGTTTCTTACCCTTTCACAATATCTATTGTACATTTTGGATCTTATTTACTCTTTCAGTTTCTTACACTAGGGAGACAATACAGTATTTACACATGTGAGTCTTATTTATTTCACTTATGAGTATGGTCTCAAGTCTCATCCATTTACCTATAAAAGTCTCAATATGATCCTTTTTTATAGCTGAGTAGTACTCCATTATATAAAACTACCATATCTTTTTTATCCATTCCTTGGTTGATGGGCACTTGGGTTGTTTCCAAGATTTAACTCTTACAAATAGTGCTGCTATAAACATGGGTGCACATATATCACTGTGGTACGATGTTTTCAATTCTTCTGGGAAACTACCCAAAAGCAGGACAGCTGCATCAAATGGAACCTCTAATACCAGATTTTTGAGGACGCACCACACTGATTTCCACAGTTGTTGCACCAGTCTACACTCCCACCAACAATGGAGAAGAGTTCCTTTTCCTCCACAACCTCTCCAACATTTGTCATTGGTTAATTTCTTGATCTTGGCCATTCTTTCTGGAGTGAGATGGAATCTCAGAATTGCTTTAATCTGTTCTATAATGACCAATAATTCTGGGCATTTTTTCATGTATTTATTTGCCATTTGTATTTCTTCATCTGAGACATGTGCATTCATCTCAGATGCCCATTTTTGGATTGGATCTTTGAACTTCGGAGGCCTGATCTTTTTTTAATTCTTTATATGTTCTAGGTAGAAGTCCTTTGTCTGAGAGAGAGTTGACTTAGATTTTTTCCCAATTTGTGAGTTTCTTTTCACTCTGTTGGAGATTCCATTTGACATGAAAGACCTTTCTAATAAGATGAGATTCCAGTTTTTAATTCTGGGAAGTATTTTCCAAGCAGTCTGACTTTTGCTCATGAAATCTCTGCCTACCTCTATGTCTTCAAGGTTTTACCTACTTTGTCTTTCAGAAGATTTAGTGTCTGTTTTAATACTTACATCTGTAATCCATTTTGCTTTTAGTTTATGCATGGTGGTAGACATGAATCTAGTTTCAGTGTTTGGCATATGAAAAGCTAGTCTTTCCAGCACCACTTATTTGTTTGGGCACTTTGTCAAAGACTAGGTGGCTGAGTGTGTTTGTAGTTGTGGCTGTATCTCCAAATCCATTCTATTGATGGCCAGTTTTTTTTTTTGTTTTTTTTGTTTTGTTTTGTTTTGTTTTGGGGCAGTACCATGCTGATTTTATCACAGCAGCCTTGTAGGATGATTTCAGATCAGCGGGTGAGAGGGCTTTGCAGGTCACAATTAAGACACAGCTGGAGGAAGCAGAGCCCTGAGGAACAGTAATGCTTCTAAGATGCATGGATCTGCGTCAGATACAATTCCTGCTGGATTTTAGCTCCATACTGTGCTTGTTGCTCTGGCCTGGAAGTGGAAGCCCATGTGAAGGGGCACTGCAGCTTTACCCTGAGCATGTGTGGTGCTATGATACCACCAC
>RJWM01008208.1:0-73844 GCA_004363535.1 Dasyprocta punctata | reverse complement strand
CCTCATCTTCCTTTCATGAAGACTTCTCGGAAGCCTGTGTCTTTGCTTTCTTGTCTGCATTATACTTTTTTTTCCCCCTATACTTTTGAGATCTGAACTCTGCTTGACAGCTTGATAGAAGTCACTTTCAGTGTGGTCAGCAGTCGCTGGATTGCTAAATCTCCTCCCCTGCTTGGTAGAAGCCACGTCTGTCTGCACCGTTTGACATCTGTCGGCTGCCTTTTGTGAACCGAGATCTCTTCTGGCAGCGTGCAAAGCATTTTTATCTTGGCATTGCCTCCCCATATCTCTAGCTACTGCTCTTGTTTCTTTTTCTCTACTTCTCTTCCTCTCTTCCTTTTTTTCTTCTTCCTTCTTCTGTCTCTTTTTGCTGCCTCTTTTTCTCTCTTTCTTCCTCCAGCATTGCATGAATATTTTCACAGGTGCAGAACAGTTGAATTATGCAGCGGACCCTCACTTATTCCCCATCTAGATTCTACAATCACATTTTATTCTCTTTCCCTATCACATATGTTGCCATTTGTCGCCTGTCGATCCATCTTACTTTGGACACATCTGTTTCACAGGAAGCTGTGAAATATTTTCACAGCCTTTTCTTTTTATATCATCATCTGTTCCTCCACCCGCCCACAGCCGCCCCAGTGCTCTGCCCGGGCCCCCTCGCCCCTGGGGCACCCGCACGCTGTGCCTTGGCCGCCGCAGCCCCGGTCTGGCCCTGTGGCTGGCAGGCAGCGCCTGCTTCTACCCCAAGGCTGGCTCGGCGTTCTCCCCTCCACCCCAAGACCTGTTCTCTCCTGATGGTTTCCTGTTTATCAGAGGCACAGTCACGCTTTCGCTCACCCACGCCCCTTCTCACACTTGGGGGCTCCTTATTAACTCAGTCTTCAGGACCTAGGAATTCACCGTGAAAATACCTTGAGAATTTGCTGAAATGTTTCCATTTCTACTGCGCCTTTCCAAGTTCCGGTCCTCATGCAGCCTGGGGATTCTGAGCGCCCTCCCCGGCATCAGCCTCGTCCTCTAGCCCTGCCGCGGGGTATCATCGCGTGACGCTGCCCTGCTCCGGACCCTGCCCTGCTCCCCGCATCCGTGCGTGGGCCTGGGCTCTGTGTTAGGACAGCTGAAGCCTTCGACTGGCGGAGATTCAGGGATGAGAACTCAGCTCGGCGCGGCTCTAGGTAGACTAAGGCTCCTGTCTGTCAGCTCGGGGTTAGGCAGAGGCTGGCTGTGTGGCAGTGTTGGTGAAAATGTTCCGACAGGCACTTTCTGGCTGACACTGCCTGGACTGTGGCCTCCCAAGCAGAAGCAGAAACCTGAGGAAGGAGGCCGGGGGCCGCCTTGGGAGCCATGCCTGGTCCAGCCGCCTCTGCAGCCCCGAAGCAGGACAGAAAGCCTGGGCCCCCCCGCCCCGTGCTGCAGCGTCTGAGCTTCTTGTGCCTACAGGAAAGTGAAGGCGTCTCTGTGCTCCTGGGAACTCGCCAGTGTTTCTTTAGCACCTGTGAATGTGTCCTGTGCTGGCAAATGCCTCACCGTGTGCTTTCCTTGCATCCGGGGAGCTCCAAGTGCAGCGGTGTGTATGAGAACTGTCTGGAGCAGAGCAGGGCACCAGGTAGGTGTGTGCTGTCCCCATCTGTCGCCCTCCCGGTGCCTTTTTGGGGATGTGAATGTGTGTGGCCCTGGCTCTTGGACACCTGGAAAAGCTAAGTGCGCATGGGACGAAACCCAGACTCCTTCGGCTGCGGGCTTCCCCGCGGGCTCAGGTCCCAAGCGTCTCACCTGAGGGCACTGCGGAGACCCCGGGCTGTTCCCGCGCTGGTGTCCCCTGCCGTGCTGTATGGGGTCGTGTGCGTTTATGACTTCCCCTTGCTGCTGGCTAGGGCAGGGCCAGGTGTGAACCTGGGCCTGGCTGCCGGAATCCAAATACAGAGAAGCCCCTGCAGGTAGGGAGAGACTGTGTTCTCGACTTGGCGGATGGGAGGGGGCAACTCGTCCCCTCCCTGGGGGTGGACAGTGGGCTCCGATGAGGCAGTGTAGACACCATGGAGCTCGCCCAGGCAGAGCCAGCCTGGCTTGCCCTAGTCAGGCCTGAGCCTGGCTGTTCACACCTGGGGGCGGGGGTGTGGAAAAACAGTTTGTCTTTTTAAAAAAACATAACAAGCTGGGCGTGGCAGCACACGCCTGTAATTCCAGCATTCAAGAGGCCAAGGCAGGAGGATTGCTGTGAGTTCAAGGTCAGCCTGAATAGCATCGCAAGACCCTGTCTCAAAAAACCCACAAATAATAAATAAATAAGTAAAAATAAAACAATATGACAGATCTAGGCTTTAAAGATCCATTTGAGCCTCTTGGTTACAATGATACAGCACAGGAGGAGCTCCAATGGAAAGCAAAGTGCTTCTTTTTAGCTCAGCCACTTTACATTGGTGAAAGCGCATTGCTTAAAAGAGGTCATATAACTCACACACGCGTTTAACCAAGCACGTGGAAGCTGACATACGTTGTCAAGCACAAATAAACGTGGCGTCCTGTCGAGCCCCCTCCCTGCAGACAGCCACTCACCCTGGAGGTCCCGCGTGCCGAGAGGGACACTTGGCGGGGACAGAAGAGAGCCACCCACTGAGAGGCAGCCCGGAGGGGCGGCCACGAGCCCGTGGTCTTCCAGCTGGGCGTCCCCTGCGGGTGCGCTCTCGGGTTCCCACTGCGTGATGCGCCAGAATCATAGCGCCCTTCCCCGTGGCGTGAGATGGCGCTGAGGCCCGTCCTTCCGGGACCGGGTCAGAGGCGCCCGGGGACCGAGGCCGAGAAAGGACCCACGCAGCCGCAGCAAGGCGCGGGGTGGCGCAGCCTCCTGGGGTCCCGCAGCGCGCAGAGCTGGGACGGCCAGTGCAGGCGCTCAGGCGTCCGGAGGTCCTGGGAAAGGGCTGTCGGCACGGTGCAGGACGTGGACCGAGCTGCAGAGATCCTCACCTTCAGGGGCTGCGGCGGCTGCGATGCCAGGTTCTTGGGTTCAGGCACCGGGCAGCCCGGATGCAGGGCGAACCTTGAGCAGATCTTCAGGGAACCCAGAGACCTGGGTGCTCGCAGGGTGGGCGTCCAAGGTTATGTGCAAACCTCCAGGAAAGCAGAGGTCCCTCCCTGGCTGCGGCTGGGAGAGGGGAGAGGCCGGGGGCTGGGCCTGTGGGGATGGGAGGCAGTGGAAAGCTCACCGAGAAATAGGGTCAGATTTAGTGTAACGCATCGTCTCCCTCCGCCCCCACAGCGTGGACCCGGACAGAGCAGAGGCTAGTGGGGGAGGTAACTCGGGGTACAACCCTTCCCATCGAATAATAAAACCAGACACCAGGCTTCAATGCAAGGCTGAGCTTGGCAAGAGACCACGTTGGGAACAGACGGAAGCCAGGCTTCCCACTCCTGAGCATTTTATTCTAGTCATTCATTTATTTTTAATGATTTGAATTCATAGGAAGAAGCTTGAGTTAAGCGCTGCGTTTCTGGAAAGGGGTTGCACAGCTAATCCTCAGGCTCGGTGTGGCAGGCGCGCTTTGCTGGTCCCGGGGTGCCCGCTCCGGGCTGGGACAAGTGGCCCCTAGCCGCGCCGGCCCTGCCCCTCCGGGTCTGCCGCGGGGCTCCTGACCGCGTGGGAAGCAGTGAATCGGCCGCGGGACTGGGCAGAGACGGGGCTCTGCCTCTTTAGGGGTCCTGTTCAATCCCCGCTGCTGGTGGGCGGGACTCCCACCAGCAAACGTGACACGCAGTCCACAGCGCGAGAATATAACGCCTTGCTCACTGCCGACCCCTGCAGGTGACGCCCACGAGCGAGGGGCCCAGGCCCAGGGAGCCGCCGCCGCCGCCGCGATGAAACCCGCGTGTCGCGTGGAGCTCTTCGACGACCCCTGCTACATCAACACGCAGGCGCTGCGGAGCCCGTGGCCCCGCGGAAGTGAGTACCGCCTGGCCGGCCGGGGTCGCTTCCTGGGTGTCTTCAGCCACGGGGCTCAGTTCTCGCCCAGTTATGGGACCCGAAGTTCCAAAGCGGGGGTCAGTGGCACTGGGTCCTCCTGGGGCCCCGAGGACAGTCGCTGCCAGCTTCTGGTAGCGGCCGCAGTTCCCGGCGTGGGGGGTCTTCACGACCCCTTCCTCCGGGTCTGGGGTCTCAGGGCCCCTCCACTGTCTCATCAGCCACTGGGTGCAGGTGGATCATCTCATTTCATCTCAAGATCCTTAGTTTCGTGACATCTGCAGAGATCCTTGTGCCATTTTAGGTCCCATTCCTAAGTCCCAGGGGTCAGGATTTGGACATACCTTTTGGGGGGCACTATTTAACTCGTTAGACTTTCTCTCGCTATAAAGATTATTTCCTTGGCTTCACCTTTAGGGACTTAAACGGATTGTCTCAGTCCCTCACTATACTTAAAAATAGAGCACAAATTCATGGAGGTATTTTGGGTTTTAAGGTTTTATCACACTAATTTTGACTATTTCCCTCAAATACTTTGAATTTATTCTCATTTTTGATTCCTGTCTTGTGTTCTGCTGGAAGAAAAGTTGTCAAAGCCAGAGGATAATTTTGAGTTTGTCTGCACGAGGCACAATGACCGCTCTTTCTGTTCCGTTTAGTGATGGCGCTAATTTTATTCATGTTGAAACCCTTTGATAAGTCATCCCTGTGGCACTAAAATAAGACAACTGCCTTCATCCATGTTCTGTGGGTGAAAGGCAATAAGACAAACATCACTCTCCTGCCAAATAGCTTTGGGGGCAAATGCATAATCAAGAATGTAAATACATAAAAGCAAAATAAAAAACCCAAAAACCTACAGTCAACTGGGAAATAAACAAAAATTGCTTTTCATAAAATATTGAAGTTTATTGCAGTGGTACAGAGATTGGCTAGATGTCAAATTTGGTTTGCTCCAAAGTTGGGAAGCCAATGCTGGACGTGGTGGCGCATGCCTTTAATCCCAGCACTCGAGAGGCTGAGGTAGGCGGAGCGTTGTGAGTTCGAGGCCGGCCTGGGCTACATAGTGCGACCCTGCCTCAAAAAACCAGGGCTGGGAGTTTGGCTCAGTGGCTTAAGCGCCTGCCCTGGCAGGCGCGAGGCTGTGAGTTCAATCCCCGGTGCCGCAAAAAAAAAAAAAAAAAAAAAAAAAAAAACAAAGTTGGGAAGCCAGACCCGGAGGGAAGCCAGACCCGGAGGGAAGCCAGACCCGGAGAACGCCCTCTCACCAGCTCAGGAAGTTTCTCCAGGCTGCCGTAGGCAACTTTCCAGCTAGTGTGGCTGCTGTGGCAGGACGAAATCTAAAAGGAAACTGTGTCGAGCCTGCGCTTCCACACCCTCCCCTGACTTGCTAGAGCAGGAGCGCCCTTCTCGTCAGCCCAGTGGCCACCATCTTCTCTAGAAGCAGACCCTGAGATGCAACCCGGAATGCAGGGCTGTGCGAGGCTCAATCTCAGGAAGCAGGAGAGGAAGTGGGGAGGTGGCAGTGTAGTAGCTGCCTGCTCAAGCCTGGGCCAGCCCCGCAGAGTGCCTGTGTGGCGTCCAAGTTCTCCTACCCTGGGTGCTCTGTGTGGACTCTGGAGAGAATCAACTCTTGGGCCACTGAGGCAGACCGTGAATGGCCGGTGGGCTGGAGGTTGACTTCTGGGTGTGGGGCCACTGGTCCTTCTTCTGGAGGGTGAACTGTGTGTCTCTGCGTCCACCCCGCAGGGCACCTTGTGAGGGGGATGATGGGACAGGAAGGGAGGCCCTCTCGGTGTCCAGTGTGAAGTGTCCTCGGTGTGAAACCGTAGGGGTGGTTTTAGAAATAACAGTAAGATCGCCCCCTTGATGGCTTCCGTTTCATGGGCTTCCAGAGAGCAGCACACAGGAAACCCCAGATTGATCTGAGATGTTCTTTGATTCACAACTTCAGTCTTTTTATGACCAAGTTTTCAGTGTTGAAAAGCTGTACAACTCAAGTGTAGAAACTGCCTTGTCACAGAGAATTTCGTAATAGGGAAAGGGGCAAGATTAATCCATCCCAAAATTCCTATTGATAGTTGAAAAGCATTTCTACCACTTCCAGTGTTGCAGTGTCAGTGTTTTTCCCTGACTCGGGCTCCCTTCTGTTACCCTTTCTCCCTCTCCCTCCTTTAGTGACAGCGCATCCTGTGGTCTCCTCCTCTTCACATCCTGTTAGGATGTAACTTCCTGTAGTCCTTCTGGACTCCTGCTGCCCCCTGGAGGTGAAGTTCAGCCTCAATCCCTTTCGCCTTCCAAAAAAAAAAAAAAAATCCAACACCAAAATCATAAATAATGTTGACTTAAGAACATTTTATGATTCGCTTTACACATATTTTTCCTATCAGTGTTTTACATGGATCTTTCTTTCATCTTTTCCTCGTCGTGGTTCCCCCTCTCTCCTTCCTTCTTCCTTAAGAACCCTCGAAAGGCCGGCCTCCACTACATACCGAGACCCTGTCTCAGAACACCACCAAGAATCCGCCAGCCTCCTGAGGCATACTTAGCTTTTTTTTTTTTTTTTTTTAAATCCGGACAAGAGCTTGCTGATCCATGCAGTATGTAAAACAAAACAAAACAAAGCAAAACAAAAAAACAGTGCAAAAACCAAACTGAAACACATGCAGATCTCTGGCCCGGTGCCTGTCCAGCCTGCTGTTGGGTCCTCGATCCGTTGGTCGCCCGCCAGTGGGAGCAAAGTTCTGACCCAGTCCAGTCTGCGTCCTCACTGAGCGGGCAGCAGGGCACCCCGAGTTGCACTAGCTAATTTTTTTCACCTACTCACTGTCAGTTTCAGCCTAAGCGGCGGCCCCAGCCCAGCACCTCCGCCAGCACTGCGGGGGGATAGCCCTGAGGTCTACTTCTCTTACCTGCGCCTCACAGATGGGTGGCACAGGCTGGCGCGAGGCGGCGTCACCAGTCTCACACCTGGCTTCGGTCTCCGGCCCACGGTGGCCGCTGGGCTCTCGCAGCCCGTCCGCCAGGCAGCAGGGAGAGCGGCAGGGGGAGCGGAGGCAGGCTTCTGCAGAGTGTGCCCCCGGGGTGACGGGCCTGTTGCTTCCCACCTGTCACCAGCAGCGCCCTGCTCGCCGGGCGGGCTGGAGAACCGTGTCCAGCCCCAGAAGGGAGGCCGGGCCTCACTGGGCCTTCGCCATCTGGGTCCTCGTAGGTCACTCTGTCTGCCACCGCGACTTTCCGCCCATCTCACACCCAGCACACCTGCCCTCTCCTCAGAGCGGGTAGTGTTGCAGACACCCGTGCACAGTCGTGGCATTCGGGGTGGGCAGCTTCTCCTCATCCGTCCCCCTGCACACCCACCCTGCGTGGCGGGATGAACGGGAGCGAGGCGGCTGCGCCTCCGTGGGCTCAGAGTCACCGCAGGGAGGCCTGAACCAGCGTGGGCGTGGGGCGACTGTCACTGGTCACACCCGCAGGCGCCCACTGGGGACACACACCTCCGGTGGAAGTGAGACGCGGCTTGCTTGGCCCTGGCTCTGCTTTGTGAGAGGACGCTGTGTCTGCGGTCACCCGTGGGCCTGGGCCACTCCCATCCTCCATGCCAGTGGAGAAGGTGCCTGTCTTGGGGGTGTAACTTCTTTTGCAGCCAGTTTGGTGTTGCTGTAGCCATGAGAGATTGGAGTTTGCTGCAGGGACCAAAAACCATAGACGGGGAGGCACTGCGATTCCTTTGGTGATGTAATTCTTCAGAAACAGTGTGGTTCTACTTTATTGGATGACAGTCCTAGCCACGTGAAATTTTACATTATATTCCTTTATTGTCCTCTCATGTGTTTTTTGGTTTTGGTTTTGTTTCTTGAGATAGGGTCTTGCTATGTAGTTCAGGGTAGCTTTGAATTCACGATGTAGTCCAGACTGGCCTCAAACTCTTGGCGATCCTCCTACCTCAGCCTCCCGAGTGCTAGGAATACAGGCGTGCACCACCATGCCCGGCTTATTGTTCTCTTATTGTTCAAAGGATACAGAGTAAGAGCTCGTCCCCCATTCTTGTTATTGTGAATTTTCTCTTTCTTCACTTGATCAGTTCTCATTTAGGTTTATTGATTTTATTCATCTATTTTTCCAAAGTACCCAGGTTTCCATTTAATATTCTCTATTATTTCATTGATTTCCATTTTCATCTTTATTATGAATTACTTGTACTCTTTGGATTAAATTTTTTTCTTCTTTACCCATCTTATTCTACTACATCTTATCCTATAAGTTTTATGTTTTATTTCCATCATAAAATGTTTATTCCACTTGCCCCTTCATATTTTAGATGCGATAAGGGGTCTAGCTTAATTTTACCCACAAGAGTCAACTTTCCAAATACTATTGAATAAATAACCTGTCTTTTCCCTAATATCACTCTCCAGGCGGGGCTCCTCCCGTACACGTGGACCCCTCCCGGGAGCTCATTATGGTTCTCCCCGGGCCACTCACCCGTCCTCCACCAGGGGGCTTCCTACCGTGTGCGGACGGCTGTGTCTCTGTGAAACATCCTCACGGATATGTGATTCTTCCTTCAGATTACAAACTATTTGCTCTCGGTACTGTCTCAGCCTCACACTTTAACGTTTTATGTCAACTTTTTTCTATCAATTTTTAGACACTTTATGAACATACATGGATTTTTCCTCTCCATACTGAAAGAAATTTATATTTTATAGTTTTTGTGCAAAAATTTCCGTGGTGCAATTTTCACACATGCAGTCAACTGTGGTCTTGAACTATGTATGGTCAGTTCTCAGTAGCCACAGATTTCGCGTGTGGGAACTGGCTTCCTCACTCAGATTTAACTGTCACTCCAAAACCAGCACTCCTAGTGCTTTTGTGCCATGCGCGGAGCAACAAAAATTTCGAGTCCTCTAATGCCCATGTCCCAGCTAAGATCAGACAAGCAGAAGCTCTAATTTCTTGTTCCGGTTCTCATCCTGTCAACAAGTGTCCTTTTATGGTTTATTTAGTGCCACACTTTTTACATTTTTGTGCTACTTACTGGTGAGTTCACTGTTTAAAATGTCCCCAGGCGTAGTACTAGAGAGCTGGTTCCTGTGTGCTGGAAGATTGCGGTGTGCGTGACAGAAAACGTGTTACAGGTAAACACTGACTGACTGTAAATCCTGCGTTAACCAGTATATGCTGAGCAAGGTGACTTTACGCATAACCTGCATGCAGTAAGATTGCCTGATTGATGAAAATGTTTCAACTCAGTTGCATAGAAACTTTAACCCTGTGTTTCTCTTAGGAAGAGTAGCATAGTTTTCACTAGTTCGGTGTTTGTGGCAACTTATGAAATGTAACTCCTACAAATAACCCCAGTAGACGGTATTCGCAGTTCTTTCCAATAGGAAACCAAGTTCTAGTATGAGAGGATAAAGGGTAGGTTTCAGAAAACTGAGGGGAGTCCCCTAGCCCCGATGTATCTTTGTATCTTTCTGATTATATCTTTAATTATGTGATTATCATGACTTTTGTATACATTTTATTCTATAAGCAGGTTTTGTTTTTGCTTTTTGGTGGTCCTGAGAATTGAACCAGGGGCCTTTTCACTGAATTACATTCACAATCCAGTTTTTTGCTTGCTAAGTTGCTACGTTGCCTAGGTTGAATTCACTGTCTTCCTGCCTCAGATTCCCTGTACAGGGATTACGGATGTGCTCCTCCACCATGCCTGGTTCATACATAGTTTTCTTGTTTTCAATTCAAAAGTAGTACACTTGCTTACAAAAGAAATTCATATCATAAACAGTATAAAATTAAAATAATAAAAATTCCTTCCCAGGCTGGGAATATAGCTCAGCGGCATAAGAGCCTGCCTGGCAAGCGCGAGGTCCTGAGTTTGATTCCTGGTATCAAAATAAATAAATAAATAAGTTAATAAGTAAATAAATAAATAAAAGTTCCTTCCCATGCCCTGATACTACATCCAAGTCCCTAGTTGTTACCAGTTTCTTCTGATTACTTTCAGAATGGTAATGCATGGCTGAGTACTACTTGTCTACCTCTCCATCTCCTTTAAAGATGAAATGAAAGCTGTGGTAACTCCCTTTTATAGCTTCGTATTTCAGGCTTGCGTTTTAGAGAGTTATCTACATCAGCATACGAACTTCTTCACTATGGTCAGCTGCTCCACGGTACTCTATTTTATCAGTGCATCATAGTTGATATTATCAGTCTCTTAGGAACAGAGATTTAAATTTTTCCAATTCTTTCCTACTATAGTGATCAAGGCTACTGTAATCAATGCAGTGGTCAATACTGCTTTTTAAAAACTGAATTTGTCATGTGCCATGTTTCCAGATCATACTAGTTTTCTTTTGAATGTCTCATTCTTCCTTTCTCATTGAAATTACTTGCAATTATTTAATCCAGATTTTTGCGTATTATATCTCTTTTTTTTTCCTCCTTGAGTTGAGTCTCCCTTTTAGACTTTTTGTCTATCAGAGTGGTGTGGGTGTAGATAATCAGATCCATCCTGGACCTTCTTGAAGTTGTGATTGTGAACAATATGTCTTTAATTGCTAATAGGAACTCTGAGATGACATGGTGACTTTCTTCCATGATTTATGTCACCTTCTGAGGGGTGGAAAGTTTCACTGAAATCTAGAGTGGCTCTCCTCAGCTTTCAATGCTTCTTCTAAGAAAATGCCTCAAGCCAATAATTTACTAAATTCCCTATAGAAACTATATAATAACTATATTTAGATCGTGATTATCATTCTCAAATTCAACTCTAAGAAAAGTTGCAAGATAATGGATAATGTACCACAGTATTGAGAGTGATTATATTTAGTGAAGGCACCATACATGTTTTTCTGTTTCCCAGATTTAAAAAATTTAGCAAATACAATTTTTAAGATAAAAACATAAAAGTCACATATTCTGCTGTTGGCAGAATTAGATTTTCAGCAAATGTTGGAGCGATTGAACTTTCCCAGCACAGCAGGTCTTGTCCTTGTGCTAATTTGGGAAAGCGTGTCAGGAAGACATTGTCCATGTCCTCTGGCTGGCCCGCGATCTGTTGCCTTTTTCCGAGATGATATAATGTCTGCTTTTCTTTTGTTTTGTCCTCTTGCAGAAGCCCTTCACCATAATCTCAGGATGAACCCAAATCCATTGCGTACTGCGCGATGTGTGTGCCAACACACATGCACACATGCATGGCCTCAGACTCATGCATACGTGTCGTGTCACATGCACATACATGCACACACACAGAGCTCTTCATTAGACATTCTCCACTGTTCCTGAAAGTGGGTAGCACCAAGGCCAACCACAATATCATTCATCAAGTCTGGACACATTTCATTAGGCTTTTTCTGGCAACAATAGAAACACTTTATTATTTGTAGAGGAAAATTATTTCCAGTCAGTACGCTTAAAGATATTTTTAAACGATATTTGAGACCGCTGCATCATAACTGTGTTATGCGGAAAGAAGTTCTTCAGCAGGGTCAAAACTGTGATATATTATCAGGAGAACGGCGTGGTGTCTACAGGGCCCTGGTCGCCTATGCCCGGGACTTCATGGCATGGTTCTATACAAGTTGTAAAACTTAAGAGTCTGATGAATTTCTCACTGCTGAGATCATTGCTTTAGGATGTAAATACTCCTTTGCATTAGTGAAATAGAGACTAGTTTCTAAACAAAATACCCTTTGCACTTAAAACATAAACCTTGTTTTTATGGTTATTTCCTGGTAAATTCCCATCAGACTTGATGAGTTTTCCCTGAACTCAACAGAAGAATTTATTCTGTTACTCTGGAGGTACTACACACCATTCTGATAGCCCTGTCATCTGCTAGGGACTGTTGTTTATATGACAGAGGAAGGAGGTGAGGCAAGTTTTGAAAAAATGGAAATAGTTTCATATTGAAGGCCGGAGCTTTGCTGTCAGATGGACCCTTTTTCTAATCCCAGATCTTCAGTGTATTAGCAGTGTGACTTTGAGTAAGTTGCTTAACCTTTCTGAAGATCATCATTTGACCCATCTGATTTTGCAAGTAAGGTAGCATAGAGTATGTGTGGCTTTTAGCAGTGCCTATTACAATAAATGGGCCCTACATACTCATTATTAGCACTGTAGTATCAATGGCACTGCGTGCTAACCGAAATACCTTCTCCTTCCCGGAGCTCTTGACTCTGAACACTTAACTCTGCAAGGTCCCAGGCATTGCTTAGGCCCAGCCTTGCTGATGTACACTTCCTTTAACCTGGTCAACTCTGTTTTGTCCGGGTAGGTGAACAGGCAGCAGAGACGTCCTTTAGTAGACGTGCTAGGAGGCTTAGCAAAGCTTTAAAGCTTTTGGTTGAAGAATGTCTCGAAGCACATTAGGAATTAGTAAATTAGGTTTCAAAGGGAAGGGCAGGCATGATGGTGCACATTTGTAATCCATCACTCTGGGAGGCCGAGGCAGGAAGATGACAAGTTCAATCTCAGCCTGGGTAACTTAGTGAGAAAGTTCTTGTTCCTATCTTGTGGAAGGTACCTGCAATGCAGGGCCAGTGGGAGCCTCTTCCTCTTTCACCTGCAGCCTCAGGGACATAAGGAGCCTCTCCCTGCAGTCACAAAAGCAGCCCGCGTGCGTTGGCTCCATCGCTCATCTGAAGAAGAGCTGTGCCTGGACGCGCCTTTGCCCATGGCAGAAGCCAAAGGCAGGGTTCCGATCTGCTGTTAAATCAGAGCGAAGTCCGGGCCTCGTCTGTGTTATCTCCGCAGTGCCCGGCACGCAGTGGGACCTCGAGTCCTGTTTGCCGAGTGAATGGAGGGATGGATGGGCGAGGAGGCCATGCGGTGATGTCTCTTTGTGTTTTGACTCCAGAGGCCCCGGAGACTGTTCAGCCAGGTGCCGCAGCCCAGTCCACCGGCTCGCATCCTCTGCCCCACGGCAAGCAGCGGCTGTGGAGCGAAGACTGCTACCACGGCAAGCTGAGCAGGAAGGCGGCCGAGAGCCTCCTGGTGAAGGATGGGGACTTTCTGGTTCGGGAGAGTGCGACGTCCCCCGGCCAGTATGTACTGAGCGGGTTACAGGGTGGCCAGGCAAAACACCTTCTCCTGGTGGATCCTGAAGGCAAGGTACCGTCAGCTCCTCCTTCCCCACTCCACCACATGTTGTGCTCTTAGGATTTCCCTGAGTGGAATCCAAAACCTGCTCCTGAGTGATGTTCAAGGCTGTGTGTTTATCTTTTCCTGAACCTTCCAGCTGGAGCAGGAAGTGCTAAGCAAAAGCTGAGGGAGGGGTTTGAGTAGGAGGCCGCCCTGGGGCAGCAAGTGGAGGACAGACTCCTGCTGCCCTTCTCAACCCAGTCCACGGATTGAGTGAATACCTGCTTCGTGCGTATTCACCTCTGACTCTTGCTCATTATCACTTAAATGGTTCTTGCTCATAGAACGCTTAGAATTTCTTGCTCATAAGACGCTTATAATTTCATAGAGCAGGTGCTTAAATGATAAGGGTGATTCAACCAAAGCATTGCAGTGTTTATCAGGATGGAGAGTTTGTTCTGGTTGAGGCAAACCGAGAAGGTTTTGTGTAAAGTCTGATATGTAAGATAAATGCTGAAAGAGAGAATTTCAACAGGACGTTTGGAGTCTAGGGAAGGAGCTGTAAGAGCAGACCAAATAATGGGGTGGTATTCCGTCCCTAGAAGACACACAGCTGGAGCCGAGAAGGCCTGTGACAGCGACCCTGGAAAGGTAGGTGGGAGCCGTCGTGCGGGGTTGGGACAGAGACAGGAATGCCTAATTTGCAGACCTGGTGATCTTGGCGGTTTTGGAGGAGGAGAATGATCAAAACCTTATGTGAAACGTGACATCAGCAAGAGGAAGTCATCAGAAGAGAACGTACTAGCCTTTCTTGCCCAATAGAAACTCCGACTCCAGTTCTCTGTAATGAGAATCCCAGAGCTCGGTTAAGAAGTTAAATCACCCCGGGTGGCTTGGAGCCCAGAACGCTTGTGGGGAATTTGATAAGAAGAGCAGTTTCACTTTACCCACAGCCGCACAGCTCAGCCTGAGAAAGGACGGCCTGGCTCAGGGCTTTTCCCTAGAGGGGCAGAGCGGAGTAGCATGTGCATCCCGGGGTTGGCTTTTCCAGAGGGCTGCTGGGGGACTGCTTTGTCATGGCTCGCATGGAGCACTCACAGAACCAACATCATGGGGTGCTGGGGGCTGTGGAGAGGGAAGAAGGATGCCAGTGTCCTACTGCAGCTGACCCAGCTCAGTGCCCACGGGAGGCTTCTCTCCCAGGGGCGAGAGGAGTGAGGTGTGCATCCAGCCAGCATCCTGGCTTCTTAGAGTGCTGCCCAGTGGCCTGGAGTCTGTCTTGCCTGACCACAGTGCTGGTGGGAAGTCAGCATAGCTTGGATGTCCAGTGACTGCTGAAGAGTGAGGTTGACTATTGCTGTAGAAGCCGAGAACTTAGATGCTGCAGAAAGATACAGGGGAGAGCTAGAGGTTACAAGCTTCTGGACCCCTGGCCAGCCTCTAATTGTGAAAGGAACACACAGGCCCAGAGAAGTCACATCCCCCATCAGTGGTGGCAGAGGACCCAGGGTCTCAGTGGGGCTGCTTTGTGAAGGTGTTTCCATGAATGAAACTGGGGTGCAAAGGTGAGGGAGTTGGCTAGATCCCAACACGAGCTCTGAGACTCACCTAGGGGCAGGGAAATGGGGCCAGGGAAAGGAACTAGATAAATGTCCAGAAACTCTACAGAAATGGAGGTGTGTGAGTTACTTGATACAGAATTCAGAACAATTATCATCAAGATGTATGAGTTTAAGAGCACAATCCATAAACAAGATGAGGAAACCAACAATGAGAAATAAAATAGAAAAAGGAGCAGAATAGAAACTCTGGAGCTGTTAGGATGTAGTAACTAAACTGAAAAATTTACTAGAGGACTTCAGTAGTAGACTTGATCAGACAGAAGGAGAAATCAGTGAACTCAAAGATAATTCCTTTGAAATTGTCCAGAGGAACAAAAAAGAAAAAAAAAATGAGGAAAACCCTAAAGGACCCAAATGCATTATAGGAATCCAAAATGGAAAAAGAATCAGGGAAAGGGTAGAAGTTTATTTAAAAAATAATTGTTGAAAACTCTCAAACCTGGAGAAAGAAATAGATACTTGATTCAAAAAACTCAATAGATACCAAGGCGTGAGGAATCCAAAGAAATTGGCAACAAGGCCCATTGTCATCGAGTCATCAAAAGTCAAGGGAACAGTCCGAAATCAGGAAGAGAGGAGGTTGTTCTGTACGAGGAAACTCCCTTAAGACTGTCAGTGGGTTTATCATGTCTTCTAAAATACCATTTGTGGACTTGGGATATTCAAGATGCTGAAAGAATAAGAACCTGTCAACCAAGGTTCTATATCTGCTAGAGCTGTCCTTTAAAAATGAATGAGAAATGAGGACTTTCCGGGATAAACAAAAGCTGAAGGAGTTCATTCCACTAGACCTGCTTTATAGAAATGCTAAGTAGAGTCTTTCAAGATGAAATAAAAAGAGGATAAACAGCAGCATGAATGCATATGAAAGTATACACCTCATTGATAAAGGTAAATATACAGACAAATAAAATTGTAACACTGTAATGATGCTATATAAATAAGTTAATTCTGGTGTAGAAGTTAAAAGACAAAAGTATAAAAGGCTGTAAGGTAGCTTAATGGATATTCAATATGAGAAGATATAATTTGCAACATGAACAACATAATGTTGCGTGTGTGTGTGATAAAAATATAGAATATTTGCATGGCATTAAAGTTAAGCTGTCATCAGCTTGAAGTAGCTTGTTATAAAATGTTTTCTGCTAGCTGCATGGTAACCACACATAAAATAACTGTAGAAGATTCACAAAGGAATCAAAGTTTATCACCACCACACCTCCCAAAAAATCAATGAAACACAAAGAAAAGAGAGAGAGAAAAAAACCTGTAATATAGACAGAAAATAATTAACAAAATGGAAAAAAATAATTTCTTCACTAGCAATAATCACTTTAAATGTAAATAGATTAAATTCTGCAATCAAAAGATAGAGTGGCAAGGTGGATTTTTGTTTTAAAGATTCAATTGTGTGCTATCCAAGTGACTAGCTTTAAATGGAACTACATATATGGGCTGCAACTCAAAAGATAGGAGAAGATATTCTACACAAATGGTGGTGAAAAGAGAGCAGGGGTGACCGCACTTATATCAGACAAAGTAGACTTTTAAGGAAAAAAATTCCCCTAAAAGCAAGCAAGAACATGATATAATGATAAAAGGATCAATTCATCAGGAAGATAAAATATTTATAAATGTATATGAATGCTAACAGCAGAGCACCCAAATATATGAAGCAAACATTCATAAGACTAAAGAGAGAAATAGAAAACAGCACAATAATACAGGGGATTTCAGTATCTTTTGTCAATAAAGGATAGGCCGTCAGGCAGAAGACCAATGGGAAAGCAGAGAACCTGAATAAGACTACAGCTCAAATGGCTCCAAGAGCCATATTCAGAACAGCGACAGAGCACACATTCTACTCAGTGGACACAGTGTCTTCCCCAGGGTAGACCACATTTTAGGTCACAGAATAGGTTTAACAAATTGAATATTGAAATCATACCAAATACCAATGGACTAGAACTAAGACTAATGGTAGAAGCAAAATTAGTATTTTCACAAATAGTTGGAATTTAAATAACACTTGAATATCCAGTAGCTCAAAGAAGAAGCTAAAAGGAAAATTACAAAATATCTTAAGACAAATGGAAGCATTATATACCAATATTCATGAGATGCCCACAAAAGCCCTAATAAGAGGGAAATTCATAGTGATAAATGTCTACATAAAAAAGAAAGAGGGTCTCAAACAATTGCACGTTGTATACCAAAACAAGAATTAACTACACAAATTTAGCAAAAGGAAAGAAATAATGAAGATTAGAGAATGTATTGGTTTTGCATTGCTAGGAATAAAGACCAAGGCAGCTAACTTCATAAAGAGAGAAGTTTGTTCAGCTCAGGTTGGAGGCAGAATGTTGACAAGGTATAGTGGTGTTCACCCCTTGGCTCTGTGGATCCTTGAGGGCCACTCAGACCATAGGCAAATCATAGCAGGGAAGAGTAAATGAAATAAAGAATAGAAAAGAAATGCAAAAAGAATTGACATTATTGAAGTTGTGTTTTGAAAACATCATGAAAATTGGCAACATTTTGGCTAAGATAACCAAGAAAAGGGAGAAGACACAAATGAAATTGAAAATGAAAGGAACTAGCTTACAATGGATGCTGCATAATTAAAAGAATTATGAGACTATGTAAAATTAGATGCCCACAAATTGGATAATCTAGAAGAAATTAATAAATTTCTAAAAAGATACAACTTAACAAGATCAAATCATGAGAAAATAGAAAATCTGAATATTCCTAAACTTGTAAAGACATTGAATCAGTAATGAAATATAAAGTCAATAATGGAGAGCTCATTGGTGAATTGTATCAAATATTTAAAGAATTAGCATCAGTCCTTCACAAGCACTTCCAAAAAACTGGAGAAAGGACTGCTTTACCTCATTTTAGGAGGCCAGTATAATTCCTGATTCCAAACCCACAGAAAGACACCATGAGAAAGAAAACTGAATTAAACAGTACGCTAAAGGAATCAAATACCATGACCACATGTCACTGGCATGCAAGGATGATTCAACATACAAAAATCAGTCAATGCGACATAGCACATTAATGGAATGAAGTGTAAAAATCACAAACTTCGCTTCATAGATATAGAAAAAGCATTTGACGGAAGTCTAGTACTTTCACTTTAGAAAGACTAAAATGGAATGGAAATAAATTAACTGAACAGAATAAACAGAATAAAGGTATATATCACAATCTCACAGCTGACAACATACTCCACAGTAAAAATTTGAAAGCTTTTCCTCTAATGTCAGGAACAAGACAATAATGCCCATTCCTGCCACTTCTAGTAGATGTAGTACTGGAAGGATTATCCAAAGCAATTTGGTGAGAAAAAGAAAAAAAAAATCCAAGTCAGCAAGAAAGAAGTGTAAGTATTGGTTTGCAGATGGCTATGACAACAAACAGCCACATATACACGGCTACGGAAATTTGAGTTTGGATCCACATGAATGGGGAAAAGCCATGTAACAATTTTAAAAAGATGAAGGTAAGTTTGTTATAAAAGTACAGCAGATATGAGCACAGTCCAATAATATGTTGCCATAGACTGAGGCAGGGGGACAGCACCAAAGATGAAGGGGAATCCTTTGGGGAAGGATCTTGTTTGAGATGGAACCTTCAGCAGGTGAGAGAGAAAGCACCACAGTGCACTCGAGTGTTTCCAGTTGTGGGTACAGAGTTGCCAAGTTGGCCTCAGTGTCTTACAGAACAGTGTCTTGGGGGCTGGCTAGGACCAAGGACCCTCTTATAGTGCACTCAAGGCTATCTCTACGTAAGATTTCTTTCCCAAGCTGTGGGGTAGCCGGCTCTCACTTTGTGAGAAATGGCATGTAGCCAAATTAACCCAGTGAACATACACAATCTAGATGACTCTCATCGCATTACCTGTTTCCCTGACAATGACCTTAAGTTTAGAAAATCCTAAAGACTACACAAACAAAATTGTTAGCCTGACAAATGAAGTCAATAAAATTACAGGAAATACACAACCAGTATACAACAATTCATTAGTTTCCATACACTGATGACAAACTATCCAAAAAAAAAAAAAAAGAAATTAAGAAAATCATCTCATTTATAGCACTCAGAAGAAAAAAAAAGAAATTAAGAAAATCATCTCATTTACAGCACTCAGAAGAATAGAATACTTAGGAATAAACTTAACTAAGGAGTTGAAATACTTTAGGCCAGGAACTACAAAGTATTGGTAAAAGAAACTGAAGAAGACAAAAATAAATGGAAAGACATCTCATGTTCAGGGACTAGAAGATTTATTATCTGTAGCTTGCTACAGATTCATTGAGGTCCTTATCAAATTCCTAATGGCATTTTATATACATAGAAGAAATTCCTAAAATTCATATGTATAGAACCACACACACAAAAAAACTCTGAATAGCCCAAACAATCTTGAGAAGGAAACTGGAGACCTTACACTTCCAATTTCCAAACATAGTACAAGCTACATTGATCAAAATGGTATGGTACTGGCAGGAAGATGGACATCTAGACTAATGGGACAGTGTGAATAGCCCGGAAATGATGTTCAGCAAAGTGCCATACAAAGAATAAAGGCTTAAACACATGGCTGCAAAAGAGTGAAATTGGACCCTTGTTTTATGCTCCATACAAAAACCAGCTCACTCCTAGGAAAAACCTAGGGGACAAGCTTTGTAACATTGGTCTTGGCGTGATTTCTTATGTAAGATCCCAAACATAGATGCCACAAAAGCGAAGTAGAGAAGTACGATGTTAAGGTTCATCATCGAATGACTGGAGAAAGAAAACACAGCATGTGCACGCCATAGAACACTATTTAGACCCAGGAAGAAGGAACTTTTGTCATGCGCTGCTGCGGGCGTCCTCAGGGACCCTGAGAGCACTGTGTGAAGCCCAATAAGCCAGTCACAGAAGGACAAAGACTGCATTACTGCACCTCTGTCGGGTACCTGCAGTGGTCAGACTCATAGAAAGAGGAAGTGGAATGGTGATTACCAGGGCCTGGGGAGGGAGAAGCAGGAATTGCTGGTCAGTGGGCCCAGAGTCTGAGCTGCACTAGGGCAATTCCAGAGATGTGCCATGTGGCATTGTGCTTCTAGTTAATGGTACTGTACTAGACACTCAGAGTCCTGCTTGGTTTTTTTTTTTTATCATAATTTTTAAAAAGCCTGTGTGTGGGGAGTTATGGGGACAACTGTCTGCAGGCCTGGCCAGTACAGGTGCTGGGGTGGGCGGAGAAAGCACAGGGCGTGGTGGGCTCTGGCCCTCTGCCCCAGGTGTGTCCTGTGGCCGCCACACCCAGGGGAGGCCCGGGGGGCCAGAGCTGATGCTTCCAAAGAAACCACACATAATTAAAGTATTGTACAACCTCACCCAATTTTTAATTCAAAACACTTAGGACCCTGTAAGGGTGACCCCTTTCTAACTCCTAACTATAACATCTGGTGTATTTGGCCAAAGAGCAGCCTGCTTACAACTGTGCACTAGGAGGATTAATTTGTTATTTGTATGTGGGCTGACTAGGGTGGGGGAGATCAGAGACAGAGAAGGTAATTAGGGGCTTCTAGGTCAAAAACAGTGAAAACCTGAATGAGAACAGAGGCAGGAGAAAGCCTGTCCAGGGCACATGCTGTCCGGGAGACTGAGGCAGGAGGATGGCAAGTTTGAATCCAGCCCCAGCAACTTAGTGAGACCCGTTTAAACCATCCACCCATCAACCAATCAATATACAAAGGGCCGTGGACGTAGCTCAGTGTGAAGGCTCTGGATTCAGCCCTCATTAACCCCCCACCTCTGCACCCACACACACACAAGTAGTGGAGGCAGGAGAAATACAGAGGAGATGCAGAAGGATTTGGAGTTAAGGACAGTCTGGCAGGGTTGGTCAGCAGAATTGGGGTGCAGTGGGGATGAGGTGGAAGAGATCACAGGTCCTACACGGTTTGGAGCCTTTTGTAATTGAAGCCTCTATACCCTTTTCTTCTCAATTCACGTGCGTGTATTTACTAAGACTAGGGATGTTCTCTTTCATAGTTACAGTACAGTAGTGAAAGACAAGAAATTTTGTATCAATACAATACCATCATCTAGTTCCGAGTTCATATTCTAATTCTGTCATTTGTTCCAATAAGTGTATGGGTTTTTAGAATCCAAGACCCAATATCTAGGCAGAACTCAGAGATTCCTTGCAGCAGAGGTAGCAGAATTACGTCCCAAGGTGCCCCCTGGCAACATCCTTTCTCTCTCCTGCATGGTCCCTGGCTTCTCTCCAAACAAGAGCACAGGTTTGGCCTGGCTTCCAAGCCAGCGAGCCAGGATGGACAGCAATATATATCTCTGCCTGTGCACAGGGTGGGCATACAGTGATGCTGGGGACGAAGTTCACAGAGGAAGGTCAGGCATGGGACAGTTGAGTTCCGTCGGCATGCAGACAGTCAGTTCTGTGTGACAGATCTTTATGAATGAGCGCCTGTACGTGAAGTCAGCAGGAAGGAGACATGAATTCCTATTGCTGAGGTCCAAGGATGAGTCTTGGAGGAGACATGATTGAGTCCTCCAAGGAGAAGAGGGGCTTCTCGAGAGGGGTGCTTCTCTTAGACCAAGGGAAACGGGAGGATTCTCTACCTGCTGGAAGAACACTGTGATCCTGGAATTCAGACTTGTACAGGGAGACAGTTAAATATGCACAGAAATGGTGACATGATGCAATATATTAAACAACGACATTGCAAAGAGGCAGATTGCAAACTTGAATTGACTGACATAGTCATTCTGTAAGGATGGGTGCTATAAGAGGATAGTGGGGAATGAGAAAATTATTTATTAAAGAATATAGTGTTGAAAAGAAACTTTAGTCATCAGAATACCTTCTTTCTGGATATGTCTGGTTTTTCTTAGTGATTGTTTCTATCTTTAACAAGAAGTACTGTTATTTAACTTAGGTATATTTATACTTCCTTTTCAAGGTGAGAACCAAGGATCATGTATTTGATAATGTCGGGCACCTCATCAGATACCATATGGATAACAGTTTGCCAATCATCTCTTCTGGAAGCGAAGTAACCCTTAAACAACCAGTGAGAAAAGAGAACAATCCCGCACTTTTGCATTCCAAGAAATGACAACGTTGGAGCACCGTCCCGGTGCTATTTCAAGAAGCTCTGTTTTATGTGATGACAGAAAGATAACTCAGACTTTGTTTCTAGATTCAACAGAGCACCACCTGTGAAGTGCATTTTTCTGCAACTCTAATAACTAGAACTTTTATAAAACAAAGAACTAACAAAATGTCTTCAGGAAATAAAAATCAGAAAAAAAAAAAAAAAGGAAGAGGATTGACCCATATGAAAAGAAACTATACATCTGCACGGGTCACTTTTTAAAGTCACACTGTACTGATAACAAGTTAAAAAGCACAATTTGAAATTTCACATGCTAAAGACAACTTGAACTGCTGGGGCAGCGGTATGTGCCTTTCACCTTGATAATCTGGGGGCATTTTCTTAGTGGGGAGGTTAGTTCCAAGTGTCTTCATGTTCTTTAAGTACAGAACCATTTGCCAAAAACAGATTTTTTTTCCTTGCTTAAAAAAATAAAAAAAAGCAATTTCCTTGATAGCTATTGACTTTATTGCATTTTCTGTTTAGTAGCATTTTTGACTGCAATGTTAAAATAAATATGACACTGAATTCAGACTGTCTGTGTGCCTGTGCAGTTGAGGCCCCTGAACGCGTTAATCTGTTTCACTGGTCTGTCTCACTTTCTGATTAAAGGGCTGGAGCCCATGTTCTTTGGCCTGCTAGTTCTCAGTCTCTGCTACATGGATGTTTGCACAGAGCCCGTGACACATGGAAGAGTCCAAATCTCCCAGCCGTTCCTGTTTTCATCATCTTCTTTCACTGTCCTTGCCACCAGGCTCCTGAGGGCCCAAGTTTATAAAAGATGCCAGACAAAACCAGGGTTCTTCATATTCAGTATCCAAACTGGGTCCCTCCTCATTGGAAGTACAGAATTTAGTGGCAAGTGTTGGGAACTTTTCTTTGGATTGGCTGTCACCAAGCCACAGTCTCGACATCTACATGTGACCGAGCACCTTTCCTAGATATGGTCAGACAAACTGCGGAAGACAGGAAACGCATTGCATGAGATGTTGGCAAGGTCTGCTAGAAGAACTAACTCTGCCACTGATCATAAAGTAAGCGTTTTGTGGGGAGAAGCAGCAGGTTGGGGCACACTTCTGTGACCTTCAGCAAGTTGTGAAGTCTCTCCGCGTTCCAGTTTTCTTGTCTAAAATGAGAGCACTGGAGTGGCTGAGTCCTGAGGTCAACTTCAGTCTTCACATAGTACATGCTCACCTACAATAAACAAGTTTTTCATTTGTTTGACGTCAGTACTGCTAAGCCGTCTGTACAGTTAGTTAAACATTCAGTTTTTTTCCTTTAGTCTGTGTTTATCCTCTCAGGATAAATGGCATAATTGAGATCATAGGTCACGGAGCTTAGATCCCAAGCCTTTTACAAACTGCAGAGTAATACAGGTCCTTGCCGTTGCATATGGAGATTTGGTCATCACAGTGGAGTGGTGTTTTCGTCTGCTTATTTGTTTTATCCTGAGGTATCTGGACAAATGCCTTAACTCCATTTCATTTGGCTAAGTAGTGTAGCTTAATCTTTATGAGTATCGTATCTGTTTGCACTAAGCACACTGAACTCTTAGTATTTTTGGGGAAAGGTCTTGGATGTTTTCTCCTGCCATTGACCTTAGCTGGTTTTGTTTCCTTGTGCACAACTAGAAAATAGTACCTTTATCACCAGTTTTCCGAATACTTAGCTCTTGGTCATTTTTGCTCATAAAGGGACTCAGCAAGGGTAGAGATAATAGAAATGTGTGAGTGATGCGGAGACAGGGCGGGCGGTGGGCTCGGGTGGGGCCGGGTAGAGAGATTGTTGACGGGCAGCAAAGAGGTCTGGGCGCAGACAGCATTCGTGGAGTGAGCGGTGCCCAAAGGTAATTAGTGCTTGACTGTAACGGCACAGCAGTTAGGGGGTAAATACTGCACTGGCAAACACCACGGGCACAGGGAAAACCACAGGGAACGGCGGAGGAAACATCTGCGTGCTGTTTCAACCTCACCTTCGCATCTTCATCTGTTTTCAAGTGGAAATCCATTTGCCTATTAATACCTGTAAATAGCTTTTTCAGAGAACAAATGCATAATTAGGGCTTTGGGACAGTTGACCACCTATGCTTGGTGTTTGGGATTTGGAAATTTTACCATCTGTAGGGTGTCAAAGTCCCGGCAGGAAACAGATGGCCACTGAAATTGGGTAATTTGAGGAGACTTTAATAAAGGAAGAGTTTAAGGTGGGGGCAGAGCACAGCGAAGCCACAAGGGAGAAGTAGAGCCTGCCGCTGGGGAGGATGGAAAAGCTAAGGGAAAGTCTGGAAGGGAAAACGAGCCTGTCCAGCACAGCACAAGGATGTCTGCGGCCTCTTTTCTTGGTCACTATGGTACTGGAAGTTCTAGCCCGTACAGGAGGACAACAAAGAGAAACAGAAGCATACTGATTAGAAAGGAAGAAATGAAACTCTTCCTACTTGCACGTGACATGACTGTACAAAAAAAACAAAAACAAAAACAAAGGAATCTACTAAAAAAAAAAAACTCACCAAAAACGCAAAAAGAAACACACAATGGGGCTCCTAGAATTAATAAGCAAGTTTACCAATGTTCAGCGGACACAAGATAAACATTCATTTGTATTTCTACATACTAACAATGGTCACAAGACCCCAAAGAACAAACACAGACACCAAAACTTCAAAAACATTATTCCTTACAGTTTCTCGCAGAAGGAGATATATGTAAATCTAACAATATGTGCAGTATATGCGGAAAGCTATAGAGTGCTGGTTAATGAAATAGGAGATCTAAATAAATGTAAAGACACTGAATGTTCTTAAAGATTCAATGTGATAAAGATGTCAGTTCTCCCCAAATACACACACATACTTAGTGGGCTTTCCTTCAAAATTCCAACAAGACTTTTTTGTAGCAAGCAAAGGAACTAGAAACAATCTTGTGAATGAGTAAAGTGGGAACAATCAGCCTACCTAATATCAAGACTTTCACAGTTGCAGTAATCAGGACAGTAGCATTGCTGGAGAAAGGGACACACAAGTCAATGGAACAGAATAGAGATGTCAGAACTACCCAGTTATGTCCAGCAGATTGTTATAAAGACTCAAATGTGACCCAGTGGGTGAAGCACACAGCCCTTCAATAAATGGTACTGGAGCAATTGAACATCTGTAAGCAAAATAATGAACTGCACACCTAAGAGAAACATTAAATTACATGGATTATGGACTTCGGCGTAAGGTGTAAAACTATAGAAGTTTTAGAAAAAACATGGAAGAAAATATTTGACATAGTATGTAGAAATACTAGTGAATGTTTATCTTGTGTCCTGAACTTTGATAAACTTGCTTATCAATTCTATTGGTTTTTGTTTAGTTTTGTTTTGGTTTTTTTTAGTGTTTCTTTTTGTTTTGCTTTGGTGGGGTTTTTTGGTTGATTCTTTGGTATTTTGCACAAAGTCATGTCTAAGAAGGAATTTGTAGAAACATGATCTATTAAGGAAAAACTGATACATTGAACTTGATCAGAATTATGAGTTTTTGCTCTGTGACACTGATTGAAAAATGAGAGGTAAGCTACAAGCTGGGAGAAAATACAGTGCTACAGTAATTTCAAACCACGAATCAGGAACATAAATATCTAGAATATGTGCAACTCAACAGTGATCTAATTAGAAAATGGGCAAAAACATGAGCAGATATTTCACTGAAGATAAACTGATGGCAAATAGGTACATAAAAATATGTTCAACATTATTATGCAGTTGGAAAATGCATGTCAAAAGCACAGCAAGACATCACTACACACTTGCAGAATGGATAAGATGAGAAGGAAAAACAGTACCAAATTCTGGCAAGGAGAGGAGAAAGTGGAGCATATATTTAAGATGGGAATGTAAAGTAGAAGAGTCATTCAGGAAGACAGTTTGGCAGTTTATTTAAAAATAAAACATGCAACTAGCAGTGAACCCAGCAATCACACTCTTGGGAATTGATCAGAAAAAATGAAAAGAAAAAAAAAAAGAAAAAAATTGTACAGGAATGTTCATAACAGCTTTGTTTCAAACAATCCCAAGCTGGAAACCCAGATGTCCTTTCATAGATAAAGAGTTAAAGTAAGTTGTGGTACATCTGTGTTATGGAATACTACTCAGCAATACAAAGAGCTATTGAGAGACACATTTGGACCAATCTCTTGGGAATTGCAGAGTGGAAAAAAAGCCAGCCCCCCAAAGCTTACATATTATATAACTATATTTATAGAACATTCTTGAAATAAAAGTTCAGAAGTGGAGGGGTTCTATGATGTGATTGTCGCCCCCACATTTATAAGCAGACACCCGACACCGTGTGATGATATTAGCAGGTGGTGGGTGTGGAGGTGATTAGCTGAATGCTCTTATAAAAGCGGCCCCTCACAGGAAGCAGGGAGATGGGTCTTTTGCAAATGGGGAGAGGGCCAAGAGAGGGAGCCAGGGGGAAGGCATAGGAGATGGGAAGGGGACATGAACAGGATTAAGATGCACCAACGGCCCTTGCAGAGTGAAATCACTATGCGCCACCATCATTTCCTTCTGAGGACAGACCCGGGTTTTCTCTGGGTCTCCGGAACCCAGAGGTGCCTGTGTACTTAACCCCTTCTCCTTCCCCACTGCCATGGCTAGTGCAGAAGTGTGAAAGCTCAGCTCTTTTGTCTCTGTTGGGAGGATTTTTCAGAGCTCACTGTGGGGTCGGGTTGGGCCCAGCGATTCTCCTGGAATCACGCCCTCGCTTGGCTCCTCCCCTTCCCTGACCCTCTTCCTCACTTTCTTACTGGTTTCTCCCGGAAGCCCTTTTATTATGAATTATATCATTGTACTCAGTTAACATTTCCTTCATATACACTAACAGGCCTACTGTGTTAATAATTAAGAAGTAAGAATAACAGCAGTTAAAAACCATGACCTTCTGGGTAATGGCGCTATTAACATTGTCATCCCAAAGTAGGAATCCAGTCAGCTTTCAGTGTGGATTAATAGCTCCTTTGCACTCTTGGACATATCAAGAATTCCTGATACACCGATTCATAATACTTGTAATTTAGAAATTCTAAACCTTAACCGGGCGTGGTGGTACGCACATGTAATCTCAGCACTTGGGAGGCTGAAGCAGGAGGATCGCTGAGAGTTCAAGGCCAACCTAGGTTGCATAAGTAAGTTCAAGGTCAGCCTGAACTATATAGTGAGACCCTGTCTCAAAAAAAAAAAAAATTCTACACCTTCATAACCCCTAATATCTTGGTTGGTGGATTCCTAGTTGTGTGTAAAAGTAAAAACCTGCAAATTTGCATGGTATTTTCTCATAACTGAAGAAATGGCTTGGGTATTTGTGGCGTATAATGGCCCATCAGAAAGATCCTTGGGTACACCACTGAGCCATGGACCATATTTGGAGTTCACTGGTCTAGACTGCTCATATAGAATCGGTCATTAGAAATGCATCTTAGTTGTATGTTGCCTATGAGAAGTAGAACCCTGCCTGTATTAATTTCTTGGGCCCTATCATAAAGTGATTTAAAACAGCACAATGTTACTCTCTCAGTTGAGGACGCCGGAAGTGGGAGATCAGGGTGTTGGCGGAGCCTTGCTCTGTCCAAAGTTCTGGGGAACGATCTCCACCTTCTCCAGCATCCCGCAGCCAAGGTGTTCCTTGGCTTGTGGCAACATGACTCTGATCACTGTCCCCTTGTCCGCAGGCTGTCCCTGTGGGTCTGTGTCCTCTTCTGAGGACACTGGTCCACTCTAATCAGCATGACCTCATGTTAACTACTTACATCTACAGAGACCTTTTTTTTCTAAACAAGGTGACACTCTTAGACTCCAGGTAGACATGAATTTGGGGGAACAGTATTCAACTTCTACATGACCTAAATCAGCTCACTTTAAAAGATACTTTAAGGTTCAGATGTGACAGAATCCAAGGAACAGCTGAAGTGCTAGGCTTCTCAAAGCACAGGAACCAGGCAGATTGCTGGCTTGCAGTGGCAGAAGTTCATGATCTTTATCCAGGCGCTGCCAATGCACGACGTGGCTACAGTGACTGCAGGGGTCCCATGAAACACATCGTGGGCGCCTGCTTCTCTTCCGGATGGCTCCCACCTTCCGTGGTTCCACGGAGCTCTGTTTTGGTTACCCGGGAGGGGAACACGAATGGCGTGGACTGGGTCTGGTGTGCACCCCAGATCTAACCAAATATAGCTGAGATGAGGTGCTGGGTGGGCACTGCTGGCGGCGTGGTCACAATGGTAATGAGCAGGGCAAGTTCTGTGAGAAGGGGTTTGAGTAGCTCAGGCGTCTGACCTGTTACCGGGAACTGTAGTCACCAGCGGTCCTTCCGAGGCCTGTACGGTCCCCGTTCAGGGAACTGGATGGGATGACTGATGAATGTGAAAGTTTAACATTTATTTAGGGCAAAAGAAGAAGAAAAGGAAAGGGGAGAGAAATGCAAAAGAGGTGTGCACAAAGAAAAAGCCCTCTTCAAAGAAGGGCTCTGTGAAGTGAGCGTGGCCCAGGTAAAGTCGAAAACAGACGTGCTTTGCCTGCAGAGTGCAAGGTGGACTGGTGGAAAGGTTTGAATGGCCACCGTCTTTTCTGACATCAGACCAAAAACCCGCTTGATCTCATGCCAGAGGATTGGTGTCAGATTTTAGGGCTTGGCTTGTTCTCATGCCTGAAGAACTGAAGACAGCAATCTCCAATTGGCATCAGGTCTCCAAAATTGACAGGTCACACCCACTTGTCCAGCCACATTGCCATGCCCTAACCTCCTGCCTCAGCCCCATGTGTCAGTCTTCGATAATCCTCCAGAACATGGTTGGCACACAGTAAGTACTCAAAAAACAAAAATGACGTTGAATTGATGAGCCACAAATGACGACCTGATCTCCCTCAGCTCTTCCCAGACACTGTGGGTTCCATGTTCTGTGTTTCCTGCTTCCTGTTTGTTCTCATAAAGCCGTGGCCTTTGCATGGACTCCTGCTTTGCTGTGCCTCATTCTGTTAGCTCCTTTTGCCTGCTGTGTGTGTCTTCCTTCCTTTGCCGCTGACCCCCACAGTGTCTTAGTCCTTGTTCATGGCAGTTATGCCATCTGGCTTCCTTCACTGCCGCAGACCCAGTGTGTGCTTTGGTGCAAAAAGCCACAGTTTACAGAAACACCATAGAAAATTAGTGCTAGGGTTTCTACATTTTAAAATCCTCTGCACAACGTCTCCTCATTTCATCTTTCCCACAATTTTGAGAAGAGGCTATTATCATTCCTATTTTCAGAGATGGACTTTGAGGGTTCAATAAATTGTTGTGGACACAAGGCAGGAGAGAAAGGTGAATCTTGAATTTCATCTTCTTACTCTTGAGTAAGCGTCCTTTGGGGACAGCACAACTTGATGATAGCACTTTGAGTGGTGTCTTTGTGATAAGATTATTTTGTCTTGAGAGCACTGACACCGAAGAGGAAGTAGGATACAGGAGCAATGATGGTTTAGCTCCACCTTTATAAATGCTTGTCAGTGAGACCCCACCTCGTCACCACCCTGACATTTTTCCTTGAGATCTGAACAGTCTGGTAGAAGCAGCACCAGCCCACAGGTGTGTCCGTTAAAAATACAAATGCAAAGCAAATATTGACCTAACATTCCTCTTTTTTTAAATTTTTATTTTAAAGATAGTAAAATGCAATAAAACATAACAGAACAAAGTCAATCAAAACAAAGCAGTAGAACTGGTACAGAACTTCAAAGAAAGATACTATGAAAACAATAGCTACTATAGTATATCTTGTTATTTTCAGAATAGTTGACCATTCCAACAGGTATAGTAAAATTAAACCAAAAACAAAATACAATACAATGAATAAAAATAGAATATAAGATAAAGCAAAAAAAATTAATCAGAATAAAGCAAAACAATGAGAATAATATTGGGCCTCGAAGACAAGACAGAAGAGAATCCCCCATATTTGCTACATTGCCTACTGTCATCTTCCAAAGAGATGCTCAGGCTGCCGGCCCCAGGCCTGAGAAATCAACGAAACAGTACTAGCATTTATGCTTTTATGCTTTATGTACCTTAGTTGCTATCAATTTAGCCAGACCTCCGAACCAGCAGGTTGCTTATGGCCAGGGGCAGGCGGGTTGGGTTTGTCCTTGATTCTTAGCCCACGGGAGGCGCACGTTTCTCTTCCTGGAGTCCGTGCTGGTTGCGCAGTCCCCTGGAAGGCAGACTAGTTGTCTTCTGGTTGGAGCCACTCTTGACCTAACATTCCACAAGTAATCTACCGAGAATTTAAGATCTCTGGCCATTTTTTCTCTTTTGTTTACCACCCCCAAATGCCTCTGTCTGCTATACCTTACCTCTCTCTGTTGCCTTTCCTATGCCCCCGGCTCCACGCTGTGGTGTACACTATCTTATTTTCTACCTACTTCTCCAGCCTCAGCTCTAGGCACAGGAAACCTTCGCTTCCAGAGATCTGGGATCCACTGTGGTGCACTCTCTCACGCTAACCGGCTTCCTCTAGCACTCTCTCCTCTTTCTTCTGGAATCTTGCTTTGATCCTTAGATGTTCATTTTGTCCTGAGTTAGTGCCTCCTTTATTTGAATTTCATCAACACTGTCTTATTATTTTCCTGTTTTGGTTTATACCTGGATGTCTCCCAGAAGACTCATGCACTCATAGGTGAGGCTTCTGGGAGGTGATTAGATCATGAGTCTGTGATACTCATCAGTGAATTAGTTCACTGACAGTTCATAGCTAAACGCATGAGCAGGTGGAGAGGTAAGATAAGGAGACGTAGGGGGCCAAGCTACGAGCTTGTACCTGATCAAGGGGGCGACGAAGACGAAACACGAAGAGACACAGAATAGGTTAAAATGCGAGGGAGAGGGGCGGGGTCGGGGGGCTCCCGGCTCCCTTGGACGAAGACCCCTGAGTGACTGGCGCACCTTGGCTGTGTTCGCTCAGACACGGGCACAGGCAATCAGAGTAAAACAGGACGCATTTTCTCCCACCGTCCACGGCACATACCCGAGTAAACAGCAGGGTCACAGTCGTGCTGGCCTTCCCGGCAGCGTGCCAGCACGCACTCACACGCCTTTCTCACTAGAGCTCACAGAAGAAGTCAGACCAAGGCTCCGACCCCAAACCCAAGGAAGCAGGCGGAGCAAACCCCGCATCTCTAGGCAACCGATAAGCCCACCCACCCAGAGCCAGCCCTCTCGTAATTGGCTCGCAGATTCACCAATGGGCGCGCAGCGACAGCTTCCCGCCGCCTCTGGCGCCCGCTTCAAACAGCCGTACCTTTGCAACCGCAGACGGACTTCTCAACCAAGCTGCAGGGGCGGAGACTTCCGCCTCCTCGCCCCGCCTCGAGTCGGCTCGACCCCGCCCACTAGACGAGTTTCTAGCGAGCGATTGGAGGAGACGGCTGGTCTTCAAAAGCCTGGAGCTGTTTGGCTGTGACTAGGAAGGTACTCTTAGGTTGGTGTCAGGGTCTGCAACTTTGCTGGAAGTTGTTCCTCGGCGGGCCCTGGTTTCCCCGCGGTGACAGCGGCGTGGGCTCCGGTGAGTTTTGCTGCGTGGCCGGGCGCGGGGCCGAGGTTGGGGGCGCCGCGGGGTCCTCGGGATCTCGGTTAGGGCTTCCCTGAGGGCTGGCGCCCGCGCCCGAGTCGCGCCAGGGCGACCTGGGCTCCGCTCCGGATGGCAGCGTCCTGCGCCCTCTCGGCTCCTCCGGGCGCCCGCCCAGGAGTGACGTCCGGGGGCCCCGCTCGTCTCTCCGGAGACCCTCCCGGGACCCTGGGTCACAGTGGCGCTCTGTGCACGTGCGTTGACGCTGGCGGCCGAGGCCGGCTCCGCGCCCCTGGTCCCGCTGTGTCGTGCCTGGGTGACGCCAGCCTGGGTCCCTCGGTGAGGCCGTGATTTCTGCAAGGCCGTACTTCATACCTTGGTTCAGCCTGGGGGTGTCTGCTGGGCCATCCGCCCCTCCTCTGATCGTCTGCAGTCGACATGTCCAGGCGGCTGTCGCCAGCCGCGAACACACCATGTGGTCATCGTCTATGTTTCTGTTTTGTTTCCTTCCTTGTCCTTCCTAACCCTGTGCAGTGCTGCTCAATGGTTGGATGAATAGGCGGCCTCAGCCAGGTGCTGCGGGCCCGAAACAGGCTCTGTGCTCTGCATGTTCCCATAGTAGCCGGGCCCTCAACGTGTCAGCAAATACCCGGAGTATCCTTACTCCCAGGGCAAGTCCTCTACCGCCCTCCGTGGCTTCTAACCCTTGCTGTCTTGCAGTTATGGGCTCGAGTCTGATTCAAGCCGCATTTCACCACACACCTTCATACTGAGCACACTGTATATCCACTCCCTAGATGGGAATTGTGTTGAACTGAGTAAGAGAGATTGAAGCTGAAGCCATAGGAGAAGCATATGGAATAGAGTCCGAAGTTGCCAAGACGTGACTGTTTCCTTGGAGGACCGGGATTGGGAAAAGGGAGACATTTGCATCGGAAAGGAGGTTGCATTGTTGGAAGTAAGGTTTCCCAAGCGCTGTGCATGCGCCTTTCCTCCGTAGAGGTGGACACTGTTTTTGTCCCCATTTCTTTGATGAAGCAATAGAAGCAGTGTGCTTAAGGATTGCGCAGCTGATGCAGAGAAGCGCTGAAATGTGGCCCAGGTTGTTGGAATGAGTGCCCTCATTTTTAAAAGAGGCACTAGCCCCGTATTGTGTCCTTTGAGACGAATTTCTGTAAAATTTCCTCAGGCCTTCCTTTCTTCTTAGGCTGAGTTAATTTGTGCTTTGAGTTTTCCTCTAGTACAGAATTCATTATACTATATCAGCGCAACTATTAATTCATATTGTCCCCCGAAGACCTTACCCTGGCTGATACCACATCTTAGATCCGTCAAGGATTCAATCTGGCACTTTATTAGTCAATAAAACTTTATTGAGATAATTCCTATACAATGACATGGATGCATGCAACGTGCATGCACCATATTACTTCAGCAAATGCTGTAGTGTGTTTTCCATGTGCAAAGGACAGGTATATTGTAATTCTACTACCTTTTGGTTGCTTATGGTTTATTAGATGATTTGAAAACTGCTACTTTTGCTTGTAATCTTGTAATCTTTTCTCTAGCTAAATGTCTGCTGGTTTTCTTCTGCTCCAAGGAGGGAAGCAAAATCAAACCAGCCATGGATAACAGGGTGCTGGAGCAGAGGACTAGTTGTTTTGTTTTGTTTTGTTTTTGCTATGCTGGGGATTGAACCTAGGGCTTTAACATGGAGCTATAGCCTCAGTCTGTTTTTTTTTTTTTTTCTTGAGACAGTGTCTTGCTAAGTCACTGCTTTGCCTATGCTGGGCTTGAACTTTCCAGCCTCCTGCGTCAGCCTCCGAAAATGCCCAGATTTTGGGCTGTCATGCCAGATTAGTTTAAAATGTTAATAGAATTCTGTGTTTTTAAACAGCATACTATCTACTTACTCTGAATTTTGATTTTTTTAAATGACCAGCCCTGTGAGTCAATAAATACAGAAAAGTTTCATAATTTTTGCTAGTGACATAGTATTGCTGAACTAATTTGTAATTATACGCACTAGGGCAATGTTCATTTTCAGTATGTTCATATCGATGGTTTTCAACAGTTTTAGCATTTCATGTTTTTGCCAGCATTCGATGAGCTACACAAAAATCAAAATAGCCAACATTAAGTTTTAACTGTTTTGCTGTTTTTTCCCATCTTAGTGGTTGAAAATGGCATTTGCTTGTTTAAAGACACTTCTTTGAATTCTTCATGAGTTCAGCATTTTTTCAAATTAATGGAGCATTTACATTTCTTTTTTAATGACTTACTTGTCCATTTTAAAAGTGGGTTGGCTTTCTCATGTCTTTGCAAAAATTGTGGAAGAATGTCATGTTTTGCAAATGTTTTTCTCATTATTGTAATTTAATCTTTTGACTTTGTTAGCGATATATGTTTTTTTTTTTTTTTTTTTTTTTTTTTTTTTTTTTTTTTTTTTTTTTTTTTTTTTTTTTTTTTTTTTTTTTTTTTTTTTTTTTTTTTGCGGCACCGGGGATTGAACTCACAACCTCGTGCCTGCCAGGGCAGGCGCTTAAGGCATAGCGATATATTTTTTGATACGTAATGCTTATTAATGTCTTTTGCCTTATACAAGTTTTATTTTTTTGTGGTTAATTTTGTATCAAGCTTTTCTTTAAGTTTTTGGTTTTATTACTTTCTTATTATTTCTAAGTACTCTCTTTTCTGAATATCATAGAAAATATCTAATAGCAGTGTTAATTAATGCTGAATAATATGTTAAAAAGTTAGCTTTTATTTTGAATCTCAAATACTTAGTACTAGAGGTTTTTTTTTTTTTTAAACCACAGTAAGTTGATCACACCTAAAATTGTTTCTTCATTCCTGGTAGTGCATACTTTTTAGAAGGAGAACTTATTTATGTCTCGTCCCAATTGGAAAGACTTTTGTATTTTCAGATATTTAATGACATAGTTTGGACTTAATGTCATTTAAAATGCCGTGTGGTCTTTTACATATGCTTCACTTAACAGTAAAAATACTTTACAGAATTCATGCATTTCCTGAGAAAAAGCAGTTCGTTATTTAATGCAGCAGCATCTGTATTTACCAACGGGCTCTTGTACATTGTAGTGTTCTTTTTCAATATTTAGAAGCGACTAGTGGCAGACTAATGAAGGACTGAGAGAACCCTTTCTGTAATCTAACAGGAGGGATGAACGCAGATTCCGTATTGTCTTGTGTTTATGGATAAATGGAAGAAGCGATGGCGAACCCAGGAGGGAAATAAGCCACAGGGTCTTTCCTCCCACAGGATTAATCTCATGCCTCCACAGCCATGGCTTAGCTGCTCTCGTGACCTGTGGATTCTGCCAACCTGGCGTCCACTTGCAGTAGCGAACAAAAGCCTGGATACACAAGTTTGCGTTTCCCTTCCCCTCTGCAGCCTTGTTACAGGCCCTGCACCATACGCTGATGGATAAGAGAATTCCCGTGGGTCCAGGGAGAGCTAAGGATTCAGATTCCTCGAGCTGCTGTACTTCCTTCTCAGTGAGAGTGTGTGTGCCCTTTTTCCTGTGTGTGCGAGAGGAGAAAGGGATAAGAATGTCTGGTCTAGCAAACAGCGGCTGGGAAGGTTTAGGTCGATGTGAAAAGTTTAAGGCGACATAAGCTGAAAGGGAGGAGCTGGATGCAGAGATCAGAGAAGAAGAGGCGAGAAAGTGGACCGAAAATGAGAGGTTGGCTGGGAAACAGTCTCCGAAAAACGAAAAGCAAAAAGTGGGCACATGGGGGTTTTCAGCGCTGCCATTCATCTTTGTGTTAATGTTTAATACTGCATTTATTCTAAGGTACTCGTTTTCACATCTGTAAGCTTGGCTGTGTCTTAAAACTAACGACGTGCCATCGTTTAGCTGGTGGCTTTTCCTTGGTGACACAGGAGGAGGGACATCATACAATCCCGGTGCCTCAGGCTTGATGAAATGAGGTCTCTCGCCGTAGAGCTGGTGGTTTCCATAAAAATGTGTTGTAGAATTCTCAACTGTTAACACAAAGGAGTTCAACTTTTTTCTTTTTTTCCTTTGAGACAGGGCTTCACCGTCACCTTCAGGCTGGCCTGGAGTTCACTGTGTAACCCAGGCTGGTCTTGCAGTGATCCTCCTGCCTCAGCCCCCAATGAGTGAGTGCTGGGATCACAGGTGTGCGCCACCATGCCGGGCAGGAGTTCAGTTCTTATGGCTAAATGCATTTGGGTTGCCCGGTCTCTCTGTAACTTCCTGTCTAATGGTGTCTGAGCTCTGCAAGTGGGGTGAACGCCTGTCACTGAGGCACCTGCAAAGCGCCTTTCAGTTTCAGTGGCCTGAGGGCCAGGACTGGAAGGAGGGCAGTAATCCACCAGGTAATTGATGGCTCCGCCTACTTTTTCTTTTTGTATCAGACTTGCTCAGAGTTTTGCAATCCTGGGAGTTTTGTGTGTCGTGTCAGGATCCCAACGCTTAGTTTAAATAATCAGCCTTTGTGAGTGTAAGTCCTTGAAAATCCCTCGCCTGCTGCTGTGTTCCCCAGGCAGTTTCTGATGTTGACTTTGCAGTTGGCCCTCAGCAGGGCACAGCCTCATGGCCTTCACTCGTCTTCCCTGAGTGTTTTTTGTCAGAACCTGATTTTTTATTTTTTATGGGTTTTTTTTTTTTTTTTTTTTTTTTTTTTTTTTTTTTTTTTTTTTTGAGACAGGGTTTCATTAGGTAGTTCAGGCTGGCCTTGAACTTGCTTATATAACCCAGGCTGGCTTCAGACACACAAACTCTCGGCCATCCTGTCTCAGCCCCCGAGTGCTGGGATCCCAGGCCTGTGCCGCCACGCCCAGCTGATTTTCTCTTTTTAATCAAGTTTAAGAGCAAGACATTTGATGCTTAGATTTCTGTTGTGTGCTCTACGGTTTTACCAGCTCCTGCATGCTTTCCAGATAGTGATCATTAATTCCAGTCTAGGAGCTGTGTTTATGAAGCATCAAGTTTGAATTCTTGGTATTCAAAGAATGAAGCAAATTATAGCGGTTGCTACCTGTGCCGTGTTTCCATGTTTTTTTTTTTTTTTGAGATGGGTTTTGAACTCAGCAATCCTCCTGTCTCAGCCTCCCGAGTGCTGGGATTACAGGCATGTGGCACCACACCTGGCTCCCATGTTTCAAACATACCTTGGAAATTCGTTTGAATTTATTCTTAAGATGCTTATGTTTGGTATTCTTCTAGTTCATGATTAGTATCATCGTCTCATTTTCTGTTGTGAAAAAACCTATTTTAGCTTAGACTTTGCCAAACTGTAGCAAAATCTGTTGGTAGTTTTGTTACCTATTTGCGATGTAAAGTTTTTGAATTGCTGTTCACGTGGATACTTCTATGCCTCACGACTATAAGAACTCTGTGTATTTAGAATACTGTTCTTCAAGTCTGGGTTAAGCACCTTTCCGCCAGCCTGTTTCTTTTGGCTCCACATGTGCCGTTCCTGTTGTAGTTTCTCCCAGAAAGGCTTCGCGGGCTGTTTAGAGACCGGTCATCCTCTCCTTCCCGCAGGAGGACCATGTCCCTGGACTTCGGCAGCGTGGCGCTGCAGACGCAAAATGAAGAAGACGACTATGACAAAGAAGACTATGAAAGGGAGAAAGAGGTAAGTCGTTCAGAAAAAAAAGACCCGGCCCTCCTCAGTCCTGCACAGCTTTTTTATCTGCTGATCCAAATTATGTCACCTGTGTCACTTGGAATAGAGTTAGAATTCTTTAAAACAGAGCACACTCTGGGAGGCAACTTAGCAAGACCTGACCAGTCTTTTATTTTTTTTTTTCTACTTTTTTTTCCCTTTCTTTTTATCCTTGAAATTAAATCGATTTGGAAAAAAAATTTTTTTTAAAGCCTGGGGATGGAACTCAGTGCAGAGACCCTGGGTTCAGTCCTCAGTTCTGCAAAACAAACAAAACAACTAAAAATAAATCAATAAAACAGAACAAAACCAACCCCCCACCCCACCCCGAGATCTGATATTTGGACTTCGAAAAGGCAGACGAGGGGAATGTGTTTTTCTGAACCAAGAATAAAACAACTCAGCGATGCCACCAGGTTTAACGTTGGTTCCATGGCTCGGCTCTTTAAGAACCGGGCGTCAAGACGGTGACAGCGGGCTCCAAACGGAGAGGCCTGGCCGTAGGCGCCGGTGCCTCCCAGCCAGGCCCACCGTGCGGCTGCGGCTGCTGGTCGGGTCTGTGGTCACGGCGGGCCGGGAAGCAGGTGGCGGCGAGGCCCCGGAGGAGCCAGGGCGGGTGCGGGGTGCGGGGTGCGGCGCGCGGCCAGGTCCGGGACTCCTGCGGCGTCCTCCGTGTTTCGGCCCAGCCGCGGGGAAGCCAGGGGAGGATGTGAAGCAGCAAGCCCTACCCGATCGTGTTTTTGCAAGCTCTCAGGTTCCCGCGTGGGAAATGGGTTTAGAGAGGAAAGCAGCCAGGGGGCCCCCGCATGACCGAGTGTTTGCAGAAATCCCGCTGCACGGCCACTGCGTGCGCGGTGACGGCAGTGACCGTGGCGGGCATGACAGGCACCTGAAACGGGTCTGGTTTTAGTTTGAGTCTTCAGTGCTGAGCGAGGCCTGATCTGACCCGTGCCTAATACGTCAGTAATCTTCTAACAGTAGGGACGGGCTGCGGCTGCGCCCGGGCGGAGGAGGAGCGGGAAGAGCGGGCCGGTGGGCGCTGCCGCGGGCCGGAGAGAAGGAGGGGAGCCGGGCAGCCACCTGTCACCTGGGGAAGAGGCGGGTTTCTCCTCGCGCTCCCCAGCCCTCGCTTGCCTGGGAACACCTGCCCGTCCCTCCTGGCCGTGTCTGGCGTGGCAGCAGGTGGCCTGGCGGGGACAGGGGCCTCTCCTTCCCCAGCCGCTCAGGGACACCTGTGCTTGCACCGCCTGCTTTGCTCGTGGGGCTTCTCTGCCGGGGTCCCCTGAGAGCACCCGAGTGTGTGACCCCGGCAGCGACATCTGGATTGCGGCGAGCCCCTCCCCACCCCCGCTGAGGCAAGGACGCCATGAGGATTCTCTTATTTTGAGAACCTGCAGGGTGAGACTTTCACGGCCCTGATGGCTTTGATTGTTGACTGGGGTGCAGTCCCTGGGGTTCGAGCGGGTCAGCATAAATAATCACTGCTATAAGGAAGAAGTATTGTGACGGATGGCTTTGCCCTGGGAAGCAGGGTATTAGAGATGAGCAGGGTATTAGCCCTTACTGCAGGCTTTTGCTGCGTGGTGAAAATTCTAAAGGGATCTTAATGGCGGAGGCAGTTAATTCTCAGTAATAGAGAAAGTTTCCTCTGCTGTCACCTGTTCACTACGGCGTATTCTGGGGCACAGAATGCGGATTCCTTGACGAGGAGAAGGACTCTGAAAAGACGTACCCAAGGCTGAGCATGTCCAGCCGACTGGAAGAAAAGAATAGATAGTTCATGTGACTGCCACGGTGATTGTGGTTATATCCCCAAGAAATTTCACGTTAATAAAACTGTTTCTACTTAAAATAATTGCTGCAAGAGGAAAAGCGAGATTAAGGGCAAAAGTTTTTGAATTTTCAGTAATGAAATTTAGAATTATTCTTAAAAATTCAACTGTGCATATTCCTTGTCACTGCAAGTTAAACTAGTGAGGTGACTGATCAGAAATTCAGCTTGCTCGCCTGTCATGAACTTTCCCTCCTCAGCCTCCCTGTGACAGCAAAAGAGTTTGCAGCTTTGGAATATGAACCTCGCAAGCCTGATAGCACATGCCTGTGATCCCAGCTGAGGCAGGAGGGTCCCCGGGCAATTTAGTAAGACCCTCCCTGTCTCAAAATTAAAATAAATAAATGGTTAGGAATATAGCTCAGTGTGAAAGTCCTGGATTCAGTCCCCATTATGTCAAACAAACAAACAAACACACACAATAGCAAACTGGTCTTCTCATGCCTGCCTGGCTGGTAGCTGTGGGATTGCAGCTGCGTTGTGACTGTTAGCAGTGGAGGCATCGGGCTTTCTCTGCTCAGTGAGTCACTTTGTTCAGTGCTCCATGGTGGGCTATAGACCCGGCTGAGCACACCACGTCTGTCTTGTGGGAGCTCTTTCAAAGGGTGGGATGGTCCTGATTGCTTGTGCTGTGCAACTGGCTAGCTGCTCCTGTAACACGGCTCTCTGAGCAGCGTTTAATTTTGTTGCTCCGATGCCAGTGGGGATTTTATCCACATTTGCCCTTTATTCAGTGAAAAAGATGTCGTTGGATTCCAACCTCCATGCGACCCTAATTAGCAAGTATGGTTTTGTTTTTGGCTATTCTAATCTATTCTGTTCTATTCATTTTTTTGTCCTATGTTGTTTGCTTTGAAGATCAGATGGAGAAAGTGCACTTAATCTTGAGGAAAGGAAGGATTCATCAAGTGACGCACTATTCAGAAGACATTTAGGCCAGTGGACTCGCAAGCCACAGACCACTGCGAATAGACCCATATTTTGCAAAAACCTTCAACAATTTCACAGAGCAGGAAGGCACCCTAGTTAGTCATTTCTAAGTTGCTACAACCCAAAATGGTACGTTGGTAAAAATTTGGCCACCACAGACCAAGACATGGCAGAGGTGCACAACCCACGGCCTCACAAGCACCTGGCTGCCACCCCATCTCTCGGGCCATCTGCGCACAGACTAGGGTGACCCTGCAGAGGGATGGCGTGGTGTCAGCATTCACATCACTTCGTCGCCACACGTCACACACGACTCCAGCTTATGATGACTCCTCGTGTCCGTGTTGTACTGTGCCATTGGAGTGCTGCTGGTGTTGCCCTTGTTGGTATTCGGTAGACCTCACCTGGAGTATTTTAACCAAACTTTTACTTACAAAGCTGGCCCAGAAAAGAATTCAAAAGCTCTCCTATTAGCCCACTCATAGTGTAATAATGCGACTGCAAAAATGCTTTTCACTGAATGTCATTATTCCTCAGGATTTCATAGTTGGCTGTGACAGTTGTGTTGTCCTTTTTGTGATAAGCATGGTTGTTGTTACAAGCTTCTAAGTCGCTGGTAAAGCCACAGCTGGATTAAGGTTGGTTGTCACGCGGGCGTGTCATAGGCCTCCTGCAGTGCCGCCGGAAGTAGCTCTGTGACTACCGCTTGGTCCTGGGCAGTAAGGTGACCTCTGTGTGTCTGCAGGCACCAGCGACGTAGGGTGGAAATACCTGGTCACCAGTGCTGTCCAGGGGCTGCTTGACGGTGCTGAATTGTTGAGGATGGTGTTGCGTGGAAGGGCAGGTGGTTTCGGAAGCAGGTGGCAGACAAAGCGGCCCCTGGCCATGCCGCCTTGGCCCCTCCTGGTTTTGCTGTTGGTTTTGCTATCGCTGCTCCTCCAGTAGAAAGGGAGCGGTTCCACCGGGCCAGGTCCCGTGCTCCTCCCTGGTTCCCGCCTTGCTTGGTGTGATCTTGGGAACCTTTTGTATCTTGTTCCCACTAGAGGGAGTTGTAAAGCTGTACTTAGTTACATTCCATATTATTTGACTGACTTGGTGAAATTTTTTGTTCCCCAAGAAAATTCAAGAAACAAATGGTTGTGTCTTAATTTTTTTCTTTTATGTTTGTCTGTAGCCATTTCTAAGATGTTACCTGCATTGTATCTTGTGAGCTTTCCCCCATTCTATAGAGGCCTTTTTTCAAGGACTTTCACTTCTACCTTTTTTTCCTCTTTCTTTCTCTTTTTCTTTCTTTCTTTCTCTTTTTGACATTCTGAACATAGCATAATTCATAAACTAAAGATGTAGCTGCCAAGTTATTTTGGTCCTTTAACCATCCCAAATGGTGCTTTTTCAAGTAGGTTTTAAATCTGGTTCTTTGGTTAAAATAGGTTCTGCTTGCTAGGTATCCACGAAGGCATTATTTCATGGTGTGGTTTTTAAACTAGCGGGATCTTTTCAGAAGTGTGCTTACCAGGTAGCCTGTTCTGATGGAAAATGACTGTTGGCCGCTCTCACTGCTGCTTTTCTCCGGGGAGAAGGTGTTTTGTGTGGTGTGTAATCTGAGGACACTTGCTTTCCTGCGTACCAGGGATTACAGCTCCCACGGCAGTCTGTTTAGTTAATTTAAGATGAAAATCCTAACAAAGGGTTACCTGCTGTCTATCGTACATTCATTCTTCCCTGAACATAAGGTTACTGTAAAATGTTTTGCTAATGAAGTTCTTTGAGTTAAAGGCAGTTTTTATTCTTTTTAGGAAAGAAACATGGAGTAAAAGGAGAGAAGTTTATGTATGTACTTACTGGCGTATGTTTTGAATATATTATGATTACATTAGTTTTGGAGAATATGTATATATATTCATATATATATGTGTGTATATATATGATAGATCCAAAGGGTCCTTTCCAGGGACAGGTGTTTATAGACTATTTCAGAATATATTTCAGAAGAAGCTTTAACAGTGGCAAATTCTCTTTTTTCTCAGGAAGGCATTTCTTAAATTATTAAATCCAGCTGGTAGACAGTAATATCCCCCTGGGAAGCTTGCTGTGGTACTTGCAGCCAAAAAGCAATCTGTCAAATTTGAAACTTATGAGTGGGCTTAAATCTTGTCACTTACTAGGATCAGCATTTTTTTGTCCTTGAATCTATATATGAAAGTTGGTGTATCTTTAGTGTAGAAAGTTTATAGTTTGTAAGATTCTCTATTTGGTAATGTGCGTGGACCAGCATAGCAATTTTGTGTTTTATGGCACAAGGCGTAACAACCAAGAGCAATTCATTCCTGTATGGCTTTGCTGGGAGACTTTTCCTCCTGTAGCTTCTCTCTGCCTGAAGTTAGAGAAGTCAAGGTACAAGTAAGCCATGCCCAAGATCTTGATGGAGGCATTTTCTGAAGGTGAACTAAACTATTTAAAAATTGCAAAATATCTGTAAAACATCTGACTCAAATACCAGAGGGTTGGATTTTGCTAGTTGTTAAGTTTATCTATGGGTCCAGAAGCACTTTGATAACTCCTCATACATAAATTAATTTTCTTCCATGGAAGCCAACTTTATGAATTTTGTGACATCACAAAGAAAGCTGCAGTAACGGCTTCAGTATTGTGTGGGCTTTTCTGTCAGTGTGAGGGCCAAGTGTGCCGCTCAGCTGCCCCTGTCATGCTCGCCCTGGATAATAAGGCTATGCACTTGAACCTCACTGTGGGTTTGGGAGAAAATATCCTTTCTGTGCAGGATTCCTTACTTCAGGTAAGTATAAAAGATCCATTTTGTTGTTATTTTCCCTTGTGTGACATGTGTGGCGTAGTGTTTTTCCTTAAAGCACAGATGCATAATTAGAATAGGTTGGACTATTAAAACATAGGTATGTTTTTTTTTTTTTCCTGGTGCATTTTGTGTTTGTTAAATTGTTCTGCTATTTGAAGCAAGCAGTGTACTTAGCTGTTGATGTGTTCTGTTTTTAGTGGAGTGTGTGTGTGTGCCTCTTATTTTTATATTTTGGGTCAACTCTGACATGGTGAGTTCTCAGAATTACTTTTTGATTACTCTGCATGAACAGGAAGGCAATAAATCAAGATCTCAGTAGTTCACATTAGTATCAAGCATATTTAAAGGTGAAAATCACTTTTAATTTGAAAGCATATTTTTCTTTTGTTTCATTTTGAAAATCAGGTGAACTAAGAAAATCTTTTTTTTTAAAAATCTAGGAATATCAGAATTATGTATAGTAGTAAGAAAATATCTACTGTCCTCATAGTCCATTCCCATTCCCAAGTTATATTTCACCACAGCACAGACAACAGTTAGGACATTCTCTTCAGGACTGTCTTAGAATATATTTATCATTTACCGTATGTGTTATTTAAGAAAGTTTTTTAAAAATTCTAAACACAGAACTCAGATGCATACTACTCAGATCCAATTTGTTTATACTAATGATGGAGCAGGTGGAAAACAAGAACAAATAACTTGCCACAGAATAGGGAAATCCCATTTTTCTTTGGTGGGATCATAGCATATTTGATGTCTTCAAATTTCACTCACTACATAGTTTTATGGGACCGATTTGTAAGCTCTGGAGGGACTTAGTCAACTTGGTGATTAAACTGGTGCTTAGTTTCTTTTCTTTTTTGTGTCAGTACTGGGGATGGAGCCCAGGGCTTGCACTTGCTAAGTAAGCCCTTCCGCTGAGCTGCGCCCCGGCCCCGGGCTTATTACTTCCAGAGGACTCCCTTAGGAACTGTCTATAATATTTGAAGCATAATATTTGAATCTTCTGATTGTTATGCTTTAAGGCAGTATATTGGGATGCAAAGAAAGATGATTGTTGATACTGAAATTCAACTTTACCTTTTATCACATTTATCTTGAAATTTGAATTTATTTTGTCTGCTTAGCGTATATAAGTGTGACGCTAAAAAGGTGGTTTTTCTAGAATAAAGTTGGAGAGCACAGCAGAGTTGTTTTCTGTTGAGAGCGCTCTCTGCAGCAAACTGAAACTCCCAGGTGTGTCGTGTGCCACTCCCCACCCCACCCCCGTGTCGCACAAATGTTTTATTAGGGCAGAGGATTGTGTATCTTCTCATCTTTGCAATTAGATGGCTGTCTACTAATTAGTCGTTACTCTAGGGGTTACTGTCACGTTGTGGGAGCTTAAGGGCTCCCAGGCCACCTGTTGTGCCATTCTCCACACCTGGCAGAGTGCATCTGGCCACCCGGGTCCCCAAGGTCGGATGACTGCTAAAACAGGACCCCCGGACTCAAGTCTGCCCCATAACCACAGAACGCAGTGATTGCACCACTGTGATCACTTGCTGCAGTTCCATGAAGAAGTTTGCAGTTCTCTTGTAGTGTGTGTGTATTTAATTGTGGGACCTTGATAGAAAAAGATAAAGCCTTGTAATATAAATCCAGGTATCGTGTGTTCCCCTTTCCCTGAATGAAAGGATGAGCACAATTCCTGTGGAATTTAAGAACTTGGTGAAGGGGAGGAAGTAGAAACGGCTTTGGCTCTGCTTTCCGGGGCAGTGTGGCCCCCGGTTAGCTCCGGCTGTGTGGTGCTGACGAATCTCCTGCCTCAGTTGCAGCAGCTGCTCACAGACCTTCCTCACGACATGCTGGACGACGACCTCTCCTCTCCCGAGCTCCAGGACTCGGACTGCAGCGAGCATGGCCTGGAGGCCCAGTAAGGACCTGGTCACTTGCCCTTGGGTTTTGCATTCTCTAAGGCTTTTTCTTTTAATCCTCTGCAGCTCATAATCATGTGCATGATTGGAAAATTGCAGGCTGATTCTTAAATTTCGGGGTGAAGGTTGCACGGAAAAACAATATAGTAGATTACAAATGTCAGACTCTTGGGGTTCTTCCTTGTGTTGTCTCTGTCCAAATAAATAGTAAGCATCAAATCTAAATTACTGGTTTTTTTTTTCCCTCAAGACTCCATTCTTCTGAGCGGTTGGAGATGAACTGGAATAAGCACCAGGTGCTGCCCAGGTCTCCAAGTGCAGATGTAAGTAAGCCTCTGGTGTGGCCAAGGCTCTGCTGCCAGTGGGAAGTTTGCTTGTGTTTACCCCTCATTATCTAATAGGACTCTGATGAAATTCAGGCTTGTGCTGGAGAGACATGTGGCAATGGCTGGGGAGAAAATCGAAGCAAAGCTGAAGACCGACATCCCGGGTCCCATCCAGAAGAAGGTGGAGATGAAGGTGGAAGTGGTTATAGTCCCCCAGGCAAATGTGAACAGGTCGATTTGTATCACCTGCCCGAGCACGTCAGGCCATGTATCAGTGGTCAACAGCAGGAGTTCAGTGACCAACCGACCAATGTCATTAAATTTTCAGATCCTCTAAGGAATCATTTTCAGGTATTGTTAAGAATTTGACTTTGAAAAGAATTTGTGTGTGTGTGTGTGTATACATCCTTTTGCATGACATACATGAATGCTTAAGAAATGTATGGAAGTGCAGTGGTAAGATAGTTTATTTTTACTACAAACATTTCTAAAGCTGCATTTATTTAGGCTCATGCTGAATTAGTCATGCTCTTTGCTGTTTATGATTGAATGTAATTTTGACCTAAAGTCAGAAGTTAAAATAGAAGTTTTGGAAACATTTATGCATTAGCAGTTAAGCCTGCCAGTGAATAACTGTCTTCATTTGCTGCTGCTTTGGCTTCCCTGTGCTTTAATGAGAAACAATGTGTAGGCATCTTGATATAGTTTTTAAAACAGTAATTTTATGTAGACCACAACCTTTAGTTTCCTCAGTTTTCTTACCACTCGTAACAAATTTTGGGCCAGACACTTCAGAGTTGATACCTGCTTTGTACAATGTGATAACAGACAGGATGTATGTTAAAGAAAGAAACCTTGTTTTTGTTGTGGGAGAGTTTAACAAACTAAGACTTCAGGATGTAGGTAGCTGCTTCTTAAGAATTGTTGGATGTCTAAATGCCTCATTTTGCTGATTGCTATTCTGGGTCATTCAGTGACAGGGTGACTTTTTGGGTCTAATCAAGGTGGTTATTTTCTCTTAATTCTATCCCTGGAGAATGTTATTCATTCCACGAGTTATTGAATATTTATTATCTCTGAGGCATTGCATCATCAAGTGTTATTATTCAGCATGTGCTTCTTTATGTGCCTGAGATGTTGGCATCCTCTACATCACTGTGATAAAATACTTACATACAATCTCCTTGGAATTCTTTTTTCCCCATTGGACTTCTTGAGGTTTACTTGCAAGATTGGCTCCATTATGTGTGCAAAACTACAACGAAGGAATTAATAGTGTTAGTAACAATAAATACTATTTTGAGCAGCAGTGTCTATGAAAATTGTACTTGTACCACAATTAGCTTCTTTAGCATAAAATTAAGGTGCCTAACTGTATTAGTTTTGGAGGAGAAGACCAAATCCTAATGGTCGTTTTCATTTGTTGTATTACAATAGCAATTTGGTTCAACGCAAGGTCCCAGTGGTCAAGCTTTGGAGCCATATAAAGTGACATACAAACCTTACCAACCTCCCGTCCACAATAGTAGCTCGCCGGCTCAGGAGACAGCAGGAAGTGACACATTTGAAGGCCTGCAGCAACAATTTCTAGGAGCTAATGACAGTGGGTATCATGTTTATATTTATTTTGTTATAATGGGGAAACTTCGAACCCTGGGTAAATATTTATATGCATGTTCAAGAGTAATTGTTTTTTATATAGAACAATAGGATCATGGTTGATATTTCAAAGAGCCCTTATTAGAGATACATACATATACTGATGCTTTTATGAATAAACTGAGAAGAGGCCTAAAGTTTACTTAAAATCTGTTATTGGAAGTAAATAAATGTTGGGCAGGAGTATTGAAGCAACACTGGCCATGGCTTCATAATTTTTGACAGTGGGAGATGAATTCATGGGTATTTTATGTGTTACTCTCATGTTTGACATTTTTCATCGTAAAAAAAGTTAAAAAAATTTTGTGACTACTGTATGTATCTTAGTCATTCTAGTTTGTAAAGACTTTTTAAGGTTTTCGTATTTTTGTACTCAAGTCCACTGTGCGAACCAATATAGTTTTCTCGTGAATCTCAAATTTTTCATTGTTTTAGAAATGAAATTTAATAGATCAGCCACTCTTGTCTTTACTTTTCTTTTGAATTTTATGGTTTGGTGTAGTAATTAAGCAACTGTGACATAAATTACTTTACATTCAGAATTTGACCTAGATCTGTCCCAGGTGTTTTTTATTTTAATTTTTGGTAGAGTGTGCATATAAATGACAGGAAGGAAAGTGCTTTTTATTACAGAATTTTAGATAAAATGCTTTGGTATTAAAAAAAATCAAATCTTACATAGTGCTAATCCAGACTTAGTGTCTTTGTGCAACTAGCTTTTATTGTTATGCTCTCTGACGTATTAAATGACGCCTAATCATTGTGCATGTTGAAGAGCCAGTGTGATTCTAGATTCTAGAGTATGACTGCAAGTGTGTGCGCGCATATGTGTGTGTGTTTAGGTTTTTAATTAGTAGGGGAAAAAGTGAAACTGGGTACCTGGGCTATGGCAAAGAGAAAATCTGACTTCTCTGCCACAAGTTCATAGGACGTCGAATGGCTGCGGGGGAGACCCCAAGCCCATGGTCCTCTGATGAGTGGGCAGCAAATACGGAGTGGCCTCTGCTTGTGGACTGAGGAAGTGACCAGCGTGTGTGGCATAATTGGCTTCAGGCCGAGTCAGTGTCACAGCTGTGGTCTTACGTCCCTCCGTTCCCCCGCACCAAGTTACATTTCTATCTCCCAGTCTTTCTGTGTGTCAGTCAGCTTCCTGAGCAGTCTGCATTTTATCAAACTGATTGTTTTTTTTTTTTTTAAGTTGGTTACACATTTGCCTAATTTGGACATTTTGGAGTTAATGAAATAATTTAGTGGTAGCACCACATCTGGTGATTATAGCTACTTAGTAAGAGTTTTTTTAAAAAATGAGTTTGAAGAGAGGTGGAGCTTGGAGACTTTATTTTTGGGCTAGCCCTGCTGGAAGGCCTAAGAGGAGTTTGACTGTGACACAGTTTTCAGGTTTTTTAACCATATGCCTTATTCAAAAGAGGACCGGATTATTTTGTTAGCAGGTAGCTAAAACTTCTAAGTACATCTATCTGTAAGCTTACAGGGCTATTAGCCTAGTAGCAAATGAAGAATATTTATCATTATCTAGTTGAAGTACTGATCATTATGACTTTGTTTCTGAAAGGAGACTTCAGAATTCTTTATTACTCTATGCATTAGTTACTACAGCACTTATGTGCCAACATACGTGTAAGTACAGTGTATCTCCCACTCTAGATAAAGATAAAATATTTCGAGAAGGGTATCTAGAGATTTTCTTCAAAATGATGTCACAGAAGCTGATGTGGCTTTCTTGTACTTAATTTTATGAGAACTATTACTCTCTTCCATTACAGTGATATACTGATTTTTAATTGGCTACACTGGTAGTGCTTCAGGCTTACACTAAAACCAGTGACTTTCACGTCTGTGGCAGTGACCACAGTAAGAAGTTCGTTGTTTGCCTTGTGTTATAGTCTGCACTGTAAAGCAATATAAGCAAATGTATATAAATGTATTAGTCAGCTTTCCCGCTGCTGGTACAAAGCACCCGACACCTGCAACGTGAAAGAGGAGAGGTTTAGTTTGGTTCACAGTTACAGGGGACTCAGTACATGGCGGGCTGCTCCAGAGCAGGAGCATCTCATGGTCCGAGGGTGCGGCAGAGCAAAGCTGCTCAGCTCACGGCAGCCAGGAAGTGGTGTAGGGGACAGCACCCGTGAGGAAGGGTCTGGGACCAGACACAGGACCCACAGTCCCGTCTCATGATCCAGCCAGCCGCACCCAGAGCATGGGGGGCTCTCAAGTTGACAGCCTAGCTGTCACAATAAATGCAAAAAATCTTTCACAAAATACTTTTTCTAACTGTGTGCTGTAGTCTGATGTGTTTTTATTTTATCTTCATTTTTAAAAAAACTCCTAGTTACGAGCCACGGGATTGATTTTGCGACTAAGAAGTGATACCCACCATTTGAAAAGTGGTCCTAAGTGACCATACATTTACATTTTGATCTGTTTTTATCTAATAAGCTCTCTTTAAAGCAGATTGTGCAGAGAATGTGCAGATTGTTCAACTTCGAGTTCTTAACAAAGCAAAAGAGAGACAACTGGACAACTTGGCCGAAAAGTTAAATGAAAGTGAACGTCAAATTCGGTATCTGAACCACCAGCTTCTGCTAATCAAAGGTAAGATTTTTTTTTTTTTTTGGTACCAGGGATCAAATTCACAACCTTGCGCCTGCCAGACAGGTGCTTAGGCCATTGAGCTAAATCCCCGACAATCAAAGGTAAGATTATAAGAGCATCAGATTATAAGTGTGATTTATGAGCCACAGCAGAGCTAGGCATGTTGTTTCTAGTAACCTCATTTTGCTTTTTTATGTTTTATCTTTCTGTGTTTATTTCTAATAACCTCACTTTCCTTAGTCAGAGGCTCATAGTAAATCAGACAGTGAAACAAACCCAGGACTTCAAGCAAGGACTTGAGTCCTTGCTTGAATCACTTCCTTCTAGAACAGACTCTTTTGCAGTCCCCATCTTATTTCTTTTCTTCTTTCCTTTCGTTTTGCCCCCTTCTCTTCTCTCTTCGGCTGGTAGAGTCAGTGACCATTATTTGTCTATGCTGAGAGCAAGCTGCCCTACCAAGCCGCTGAGCCCTGTGGTTGCCTTGGATGGAGTTTTCCCTTCCCAAGGTGCGCTGTTTAGTCTGTGGGGCAGTATTGCTGGCCTGCAGATGAGCCCATGCAGCTGGAGCCCAGCAGGAGTTTGGGGCCTGGCACCCCTGTAGGTGTACCACCTTGGCGTGACGATGTAGAGCAGCTGTGCTTGTGCGTGCCAGTTGCTTTCTCTTCCTGCTCTAGTTCTGGTCAATGTCTGACTTTGATTTGTGGAACAGTTTTGTGACCGAACTCCAGCTCATTTCAAATTAAAGTGATAGTGAAAAGCTCTTTTTCTATAATGCTCATAAAATTGCTTTGGAGAGAGCTTGTGAGCTGTCATAGCAAAATTTGTGGGAAGTATTTAAGATTGGGTGAATCGGAGAGCTCATTGCAAGTATATTTAGGAAGTGATTAGTCCTCAGATACATTTTTTGGTTAGCGTGGGTTTGTTCCATCTACATAGCTTCTCAGTTAAGTGAATGCTGAAATCATGAGGAAATCTTTTGGCCCCAAAGGAGATACAGTAAAAATTGTAAAGGCAGTGATGTTGGTTCTCTAAAATATTTTTTGAATCATTCAAGTTTTTTTTTAATCTTTTTTTTTCTGATTTTCTCTAATCAACTAAAGTTCACTTGTGTGAAAGGAATTTAGTTCAATAACACTTATATATTATACAGATCTGATAGGGCTTGTGGCAACTACAGTCCCTGTACAGCAACATATTATTTATAAAATTTATAAAATTTTTAATGCCCTAGATGAAAAAGATGGTTTGACCCTCAGCCTTCGAGAATCTCAGAAGCTCTTTCAGAATGGGAAAGAAAGGGAAATACAGCTCGAAGCACAAATAAAAGCACTGGAGACCCAAATACAGGCATTAAAAGTCAATGAAGAAAAGGTAAATATTTTAAGGTTCTATATGATAAAAAAAACAGTGAAAATTTTATTTGCTCAGGGAAACTCTCTAAAGAATAGGACCATTTAGAAGTTTGTAGGTTCCTCCACCGCCAGCTCGCTTCTTTTCTTACCTTAGGGCAGGGTGATCATCTTGAGACCTCCTGAAGCCTCAGCTTCCGTCCTCCCCTTCCATTCTCTTAGGGCCGAATGTCCAGGGAACCTTTCCAGAAAGCTGATTTTGTCGTTCCCTTGCTTAACGCCTTCCAGTGACCCCACTTTACCTGAGGGGCAGAGGCAGCGTCAAGACGGCCTCGGACTCTGGATGCCCCCCCCTCCCCTCACACACACTCTGCGGACCCTGGATCGCCCCCTCTCCCCTCACACACACTCTGCGGGCTGTAGTTTCATCCAGTCGCGCAGGTCAGCTCCCCAGCTCGCCGCCGACTCATCAGTCCGCCTCTGCTCGCAGGTTTTCCTTTCCTGAGTCTCTGCTTTGCTGTTCTGAGAGACCGAGGACAGGTGGAGCCCTCCCCGGGCTGCGCTCACCTGGGTGCCAGCTCCTGGGCCAGCACCTGGCACGTGCCTGCTGGGCAGTGTGTGTTGAGTGTGATTCCAAATGGACGTACCTTATATATATGTGTGCGTGTGTGTGTGTGTGTGTGTGTGTGTGTGTTTTTACTGTATTTTTTCTATTCCTCCTCTGATACTAGCAGCCATGTCATGTCCGTAATTTTATGGTATGTACTGAAATTGATAAACAAGGACTACCCTTAGGGTTCAAAAATTCTACAACTTTTTCCATTTTCTTGTGTGGATCTTGCAAGTCAACTTCTCATGTTTTGTGAAAGTCTTGGAATTTTGATTAGCAAGACATTCTATTTTATCATTTCATAAATGAGTTAGAGCAAATTTCTTACCCATGGGCTCAAAGCCAGTTTAAGGAAGCATCAGAATCCAAATTTCCTGACCCAGCTGTTCCTTTCAGGGTCATTAACCTGGGAAACTATTGGAGGAGTTTAACCATTTGGGGAACTATTCTTTAGGCTTGTTTTTAAAAGTGATGACATGCTGTTTAATTAATGGGCTAGAAAGCTGTTAAATTTTGGAAAAAGTTCCAACTTTGGTCACCTGCCCTGTGATAGGTAGTCAATTTGCTTCACAATTCTGGTCACAAACCAAACTTGATAAGAACGGAGTCAGATTTCCCCATAAAGTCAGCGTTGAACCTAACCATTGAATTCAGCTCGGTTCTCGTCCAATCTGGTTTCTGACCAGAATCATGGGAAGGATCAAGTTCGTGAACCGAGTTGCCACTGTACTTTAAAGGCTGTGCCTGGTGTGAAATATCATTCACCATTTATCAGGCAGCTCGTGGGAGGCCCTCTGGAGCATGATGAAGAATAGCCCTCATTTGAAATTTAAATTTTTGAGTATGATGTGGATTACTTTAAACTTTCTGAAAATTGGCACATTTATTAGATTGAAATGTAAAATTGCCTTCCTATAGTAAAAGGCCGTAACTTTATATTCTTCCGTAAGTTTGAAATTGCATGTATTTAAAAAAATAGAGTAGCATAAACTAAAGGCAGCAGAATCAGCAAGTCTGCGTTTCCTACTGTGGCTGTAACAGATTACTGTGAGTTCAGTGTTCTGAGGCAGTTCCAGTTTATCTCACAGTCCTGCAGTCAGAAGTCTGGCAGCGGTCTTCCTTACTAGTCTAAAATCCAGCTGGCGGCAGGGCGGCCGCGTTCGTGGTTTCCAGGGAGAGTTCTTTTCCTTGCTTCTCCTTGCATTGTTGTCATTTCTGCTGTGTCTCCTTGCTTCTGACTTGTCTGCCTCAGTTGCCCTCCCTTGTCGACCCTTGTGATTATATGCGCCTGCCTGGACAATCCAGGGTCATCTGTTGCCTTTTCTCTCTCTGTCACTCTCTTGTCTTTCTCTGTCTGTCTTTCAGTCTATCTCTATCTGTCTGTCTCTCTCTGGTACTGAGAATTAAATCCAGGGCTTTTGCACTGAGCTATGTCCTCAGCCCTTTGTAAAAAAATTTTATTTTGTGACTGGGTCTTGCTAAGTTACTGAGTTGCCCAGACTGGCCTCAAAATTGTGATCCTCTTGCCTCAGCCTCCTAAAGTGCTGGAATTATAGACATGTGCCACCAAGCCTGGATAATCTTGTTCTAAATCATCTGATTAGTAACTTTAATTCCATCTGCAACTTTAACTTTCGTTAGCCTCATAGCATAATATACTCACACATTTGGGGGATTAGGAAACTCCTTTGGGGCCATTATTTCACCTGCAATACTAACTGTGCTTTCAGACCTTTATTTTTAGCGGGGCATGGTGGTATATACCTGTGGTCCTGGCTACTTGAGAGCAGAGGCTGAGGCAGAAGCATTGCTTAAGCCCAGGAGTTCAAAGCAACCTCGCGAGATCATGTCTCAAAAAAAACATAAAGCCTCCCAAAATGTTTGTTTTTAGCAAATGACCTTTGATGGGTTTCACCAGTCTTTCAGGGAAGGCGGGGCAAGGACCCCTGCTTTCTTCTTGTTAGAGGATGGTTGAGTTTAAAGTCCATGTCGAGCAGAGTTAAGATACCATCAGTGCGGGTACCTGTGTGTATTCTCCAGATGATCAAGAAGTCCCGGACGACCGAGATGGCCCTGGAGAGCTTGAAGCAGCAGCTGTTGGACCTTCGTCACTCCGAGGCGCTGCAGCGAGCCCGAGAGCAGCATGAGAGCATTGTGACGGGCCTCAGAGAGAAGTACGAAGAGCAGCTGTCGTCCCTGCAGGAGACTTTGGACGCTACGGTCGCCGCCCTTAAGGAACAGGTTAGGACAATCTCAGGCGAGTGACCGTTACCAGCAAGAAAAGCCGGCGGTGTTTGGGAACTGATATTTTTCGTTACCCACACAGAAATCCTGGAGGTTTTTAGCAGATGTTTGATTGTAAGTGAAACCTCAAAGCCAGTGATTTTTGGATCTATAATGGTGTCCTGAAGGTATAATTTGGGGCTCCCCTTACTGGCCCACTGTTCGCAGGGTATTTATTTGTGCATATCGTTCATGTCCTCCTAGAGCAGGTCCCATTTACAAGGGGTGGGTGAGCTGGGGGCCGGTAGCCCCAGGGTCTGTCAATCTGGACTGCTAGGAAATGACATTTGCGGGGAGAGTTAGTTTGCGGGGGGGTGCCAAGAATCAAACTCAGGACCTCGCGCTTGCCAGCCAGGCACTGTGTCACTGAGCTATATCCCAGGCCCCAGAAGAGTTAATTTTGAGAATACAGGCTGAGAATTCCCAATCTGAAAATCGAAAGTCCAAAACGCTCCATGCGGGTGACCTGGCAGCTCAGTGGGAAATCGCACCTCTGACCCCGTGTGACAGGTTGCAGTCAAAACGTGTGCACTAAAATGTTGTATAAAACGACTTTCGGGCCAGTGTCTGTGTGAGGTGGATATACACATAAGCAGATTTCACGTTTAGGCTTGTGTCCCCTGCTCGAGATAGCTCATTTTGTTTATGCAGATATTCTAAAATTGGAACATTTTGGGTAAAGTGTAATATGTAAAATAGAAATGGAAATCTGATCTAACTCAATTGAGATTTGGAACTTGGGCATATTTTCATCACTTATTTTTGTCCAGAAGGGAATAAAATAAGCTAAGGTCGAATTAGGTAGTGGGTTTACATGTGCCGTAAAACCCTAGATAGTCATTTAAATGAATAAAATTTCAGAATTCATTTTCCCTACTATCATTTCAGAATTAATATAGCCCAAGGGAAAGGGAGAAAGTAAGATGTGAAATCCTACCACCCTTAGCGTTTATCCCGATCTGGGTTGTTATTTTTGATTTATGTAGCTGACTTAATTTCCCATGTTTTTAGGTAGAGCCATGTAGGGTTACATTATTGACAGTAATTGTGCTTCTACAACTTTATTTTTATATGTGTATGTCTTTATAAGTTTTATAGGTTTTTTTTTTACCAATTATGTTTTTATTCCTTTTATGTAGAAAAATAGTATGCATTTGATATGCAAAAGATGAACAGTATGCCAAATTATAGAAAAGTCTATGGGATATGTAAGCAGATAGAATTTGAGATGTTCTTTAATAATTTCAATTTTATTTTAAAAAACGTTATTTGTGTGTACAGCCTTGTTTATATTAATTTCGGGCAAATGCAGAGTGGTACCATCACGTTAAAGTGGACCAGGGGTCTTTCTTGGACAGCCAGAAGGCAAACTTTGTAGGTTACTTGAAGAGCTGTCTGTGACACAGTTAACTCGGGCGTCTGAGTCCTGTATTCTTTATTCCCCTCAACCCCACACCCTCGCTTGATAGCAGAACCTTTTCAAATAACATCTTGCCATCAAAGTGGTTGTGATGTATGGATGTCTCCATATAGTATATATGAGGTGTTCAGTTTATTGATATCCACAAATAACCTGCTGGGCTTCTGATTGGGAAGCCATTGACTGTATAAAGTTGGACCAAAGTGACACTTTGATAAGATTAAGTGTTCCTGTCATGAACTTGGAACTGCTGTCCATTTATGTTGTTCTTCATTGGTTTCATTAGAGTTTTGTAGATTTATACCTAAGTGTTCCATTTTGGAGCTGTTAGTGTAAATGATACTATGTTTTAATATCAAATTCTACTTGCTTATTGCTGGTATATAGGAAAATAACTGGCTGTTTTTTGAACCTCGTATCCTATAACTGCTGTAATCACATATTAGTCTCCTTCCCAGTCTGTGTACCTCTCATTTTCTTTTTTGCCTTACTGCATTGGTTTGAAATTCCAGCATGATGTTGCAAAGCACTAGTGAGAGGGAACATCCTTGCCTAATTCCTGATTTTGTGGAAAAGTTTCAAGTTTTCACTATTAAATGTGTGTTAGATTTCAGTTGATTTCTCTTCTCCCTCTTCCTCTTCTTTTCCCTCTGGTCAAGTTGAGAAGTTCCTTTCAAGACCTGGTTTTGATCACGAATGGGTAATTATGGTTGAAGGAAAAAATTCATCAAGAGATTAATGCCATGAAACGGGAGGAGAAGCCATCCATGATACAGTTTTTAAAAATATCTGTATAATTAGTGTATCATGAAAAATACATGGCATATCAGTGTAATGGTTTCCTGTAGAAAAGATAGTCTGCACAGCACATTGTAAGGATGCTTTTTACTTTGGCTGAGTTCCTCTGGAGTTGGAGTCCTTAGAGTGCATGGATTTTCTCCAAAGTGTAACAAGGGTGTAACTCAAATAGAAACTATCCCTGAAATGCTTCTAGACAAGTGTCCTGGTCTCAGTAAGGTCTCTGTCTTAGTTACTTCTCTTATTTTGGGACAAGATACCAAACACCCACAAGTTAAAGGAAGAAGGGTTTATTTTAGCTCACAGTTTGTAGAGATTTCAGTCCATTGTCAGCTGGATCCCAGGCAGCGGGCATGGCAGAGGAGAAACAGTCCATGGCAGGGCAGGCAGGAGACAGCAAGCAGTGAGAGCCTTTCAGACTCCCGGGGTTGGCCACGTGCAGGGTGGCCTCTGCGTTATCCACCCAGAACGATGATTTAGTCACCATACACTCTCAATCCATGTATGCGCACCCCAGATCCAGCCGCCTCTGAAAAGCCTGACCTGTGCGCGCTCGAGGCTTTGGGGGAATACGTAGATAGATGCCATCACAATCTCTGCTTATCTCCTTGGTGGTGTAATACTTTCCTCCGTTCTGGACACCATAAAACCTTTGTGAGCTTTGGTTTCTCCATCATGACCTTCATTTGGTCTGTTTTCTACCTGCCTTTCATGTTGCGTTTAAGGACTCTACTTTGAAAACTTTGTTGTTGTGAAGAGACTTCTTTGTGTATTGTTTAATCTTCATTTTTCTCTGCCCGGGAATGCTGTTCAGTTCTGTCTCCTCCCACAGATCCACCTGTCACCCCTTTCCCATCACAATCACCGTGTTCAGGCTTAAAACAGGTCCGCCCCTTTTCATTCTTGAACTAAGAGTTCTCACTCAAGCTAATCATGGAAAGATGGAAGTACTCATCTTTATTTTTGTTTTTCGAAGTATAACTGTGTGAGGATAATCTGTCTCCCTAAGTCGGTAACAGGTCAGGCCACAGTTTAATGGCATAGAGTCGAATTATTGCCAAGGTCTGCCTTTTCTTTACAGTGTTTTTTGTCTGCCTTTTCTCGAACTTTCCTTCCTCTTGCCTCCCGGTCCCTCGGGACATGCGCTGTGTCGCATCCCTTGTTGCACACGCGTCCACGTGGTCACCATCCGAGCTGCCGTCAGGTCTGCGTGCTCCTCTGGCACTTGAGGGCCAGCGTCTCAGGCTGGCCCTGAGGCCACAGCACTGTGCCAAGAGGTTTGCAGTGCTGAGCAAACACAGCCCGGTTTCCAGAAGCTCATTCTGCTTGAAAATTTGGCAGAAAAAATTTAAAGTAAACATGGGCTACCTTATGAAATAGAATACAAAATTTGGAAGTTAAAACGAGGCCCTCCAAAGTCCCTTTCCTCTGCTCGGGCTGTGTGTTGGTCTGTCTTGGGGCAGGACCTGTGTCTGCACCCTGCAGACATCGTCGGGCTTTCGCTCACCCTGTGGCCCAGCCACTGCGGGCCTCCGACATTCTCTATGCTTCGGAGCTCTTTCTTCATAGACCTCTTACATTTTTATTTATTTTCTTGTTTTTTGTTTTTGTTTTTTCAGGAAATTTCAGCCGATTACCTTATTATCTCTTCTCTGTCTTTCTCGTGCTTGCCTGGAGTTCAGCCTATATAACTTTTTTGGATGAGAGGTGACACTTTCTTCTACTAGGGTGTGGATTTCCACAGCTCATTATTTGCAAGTGCATTTTCTTTTGGAGAAACTTGAATAGACTACGTATACTTTCCATTCCAATCCATCCATCCATCCATCCATGTTTTCGTAGTGCTGGGGATCAAGCGTTGTAGGCAAACACTACCACTGAACTAGGCCTCAGCCCCACTCTCTGCGCTTCGTATCCATCACTATACAGTCACACTTGCGCACGTGCGTACACACACACACACACACACACACACTCTCATTCTCCCTTTCTCTCCCTTTCTCTTTGTCATTTATTTTTCATGCATTCATTGTGCCACCTGCTGTGTACAAGGCAAGGCAGAAGTATCCTCCAGGAGACAGTTAAAGAGAAATAAGTGTAAAAGGTAGAAAGAGAAAGATGGGAAACAGATCAGTTGAAACAGAAGCAGTTTAAAACAAGCTCAGAGGAGAGAAAGATGATTTCTGGCCGCCCGGACCAGAACGAGTTTCCATGTGTTCATCTGTGTCCTTGCTGCCTCAGGTTAGGGGACACACCTGTGTGACTCCGAGTGGCCTCCAAGGTGCGTCCGCCCGCGCTCACCTGACCGCATGCAGTGCCAGGAGGAGTGTAATGCCTTTCTTCTGGCATCAGTAAAGCCTACCTTCAGGAGAACGGTGTCTTGTGGATGTGGAGCAGAGCGGGCTTTGTAAATTGTCTAATTTGCACTTTATTAGCATAATCACCAAAGAGGAAGCAGACCTAGCAGCGAGTGTCGCGTCTCAGGAGATGTCTGCTCCTGACTCCCAGCTGCGCGTCCTTGCATCCTGCGCTGATTTCCTGTTTGACAGAGATTCCTGTGATGTCTCATCATGAAAATGACACCCCAAACTCTTTTTTTTTTCTATTTAGGAAGACATCTGCTCTCGTTTAAAGGATCACGTGAAGCAGCTGGAAAGGACTCTAGAAGCCACCCGAGTGGAGAAGACCGAGGTCATCAGCAGGCTGTCGCGGAGCCTGGAGGAGACGCAGCAGCAGCTCGTCCACCTGCTGCAGTCAGGTAGCGGCTCCCGCGGGGCTCAGCGTGCCTTTAAAAATGTACTGTTGGACCGGGGATTTAGTTCAGTGGCACTAGCACCTGCCTGGCAAGCGCGAGGTTGTGAGTTCGATCCCCGGTACCAAAAACAAATAAACTATATATATATATATATATATATATATATATATAGTGTTATATACGTAATTCATGTTTTATTAAGTAACTTGGAAAATGCAGCCAAGTGAAGAGTACCAAATAAAAAGCCTATTACTTGGAGGGAAAGTATCATTGAAGTTTGGATATGTGTCTTCAAATGAAATGCATGTACACAGACAGTGCCCTGTTGCCGTGTACTGTACATTTCTGAAAATATACTAAAGCCAAATGTGCAAAACTCTGCAATATATGTTAAAACATAAGTTCTATCCCTGAACGCTGAGAATGATTCCAAATGCCATTATATTTTTTTAGACCCAATATTTGATCATATGCTTCTGTTCTTTTGTAGAATCTCTTCAATATGTACCCCCTTCACAGCAGAAAAATTACTTACCTAGTCATTCAGGGGAGAACTACATTTTTGTATGTGTGAGATTTCTAATATGCGGGGTGTGGTGCTTGCCTGTAGTCCCAGCACTGAGGCAGGAGGATCGCTGTGAGTTGAGGGCCAACATGAACTACAGAGTGAGACCCTATCTCAAAAAAAGATTTCTAATATAGTCTCCATGATATGAGGTGTTAGACAACATATTTCTTTCTGTGCCAAGGAGTATTTTATTTCTTCTTTCTTTCTTTCTTTCTTTCTTTCTTTCTTTAGTGCTACTAGGGATTGAACTCAGGGCCTTTGCACATTCCTACCCCTTTAAAAATTTTTTATATTTTGAGACAAAGTTTTGCTAAATTGCCCAGGATGGGCTCAAACTTGAAATCTCTTCCCTCAACTTCTCAAGGTGCTGGGGTTACAGGCATGCATCACTGTACTCATCATATTTCTTACTTTTAATAAAATGATGTTACGGTAAATGGCAATAAAATAATCAAATGTTTGTTCAATCACTGCTTGCTGTATAGACTTTACACTGCTTATCTTTTGGTGAAGGCTCACACTGTAAAGATAGGTCAACAGTTAATCATGAAGTGCATGTGAAGGCCACACTTGGGTATATGAAAAGCACTTCAGACTGTGGGGGCCATGTGTGAAACAGTGGTAACCCCCAAGCTGAGAGCACTTAAGCCAAGTGCGCACACATGGGGTGACTGAAAAACATGGTGACTATTTAAACTAAAAAATAGTCTTTATAGTGAAAGACACATTGCCACAAATCACTCTCAAAATACTTCCCTCCCTCCGAAAACACTGACCCCATGGTGGTCACCACCCTCTGAAGCAGTTCTAGAAGTTCTCTTTTGTGACTGTCTTCATGAGGCTCGATCAAAAATACAGTGAACATTGTTGCCAAGTGGCCTGTGATGGAAAGGCAGCTCGTAGAAACATGGTGGCGGTGAGTCCTGGTCCACCTTATCCACCGGATCTGACACCATGTGACTCCTGGCTCCTCCTCAAAGTCAGAATCACCCTAAGTCAGGCCGGGACATCAGGGCAGCCAGGACCGCACACCTGAAGACACTTAGGGCAGAGGACTTCCGGAGCCGCTTCAGAAGGCGGCGAGAGCCGTGGGACACATGCGTTCCAAGCAAGGAGATAATGTGTCTTTTATTGTAATAAGTTTTAAAAAATTTTAACATTCACCACAGTTTTCAGTCACACCTCATGTGTTTTGATGGGGACACAGTTTGGATTATACCCTATCCGGCACTGCACCCTAATTAGTTATGTGTTTATTCCCAGTGGCATTTCTTGGTGAGTGTTTTTGTTTTTGTTTTTTTTTTGGTCGTTAAAGGCCGTGAAAATAAGATTACTTTCGGCTGCATGATACGTCAGGCTCACCTGACTTAACTGTTTGAGATGGCCATTTTCTTTGGCGGAAGCTCAGTGGGTCCTTTTACATGGCAGCGTCCCCAGTACCCTTAGAATACTGGTTTGCTAACGTTGTGGGAGCACAGCGCTAACTCACTTCCCCATGGGGAGCGTGGAGTGGTGGCGGCCAAAGCATTTAGAAAGGCACAAAAGCCAGCAGGGTGTAGTTTTCCCCTCGGCGGGTAGCAATGTGTGCCGAAGAGTGTTTTCCTTTGGCTTTCTGTGAACTGGGTTGTCATGAGCCTGCCCCAGGCCCGCGGGGAGTGCCACGGTCAGAGGTGTGGCTCCTGCGATCCCTAGCGAGGCCGCCCGCCCGGTGGCCCCTGCTCCAGACTCCCGGACCCACGGGACCATCCTTATGCCTTCTGGGCCCTGCAGAGCTCCGTGTGCTAAAGCAGAGCTGCGGCTGGTGGTCCGCAGATCGCGGACGCTTGCCCCCGGCACTCAGCGCGTGCTGTGCCCTCCGTGTCTCCCGCACTCAGCGCGCTGTGCCCTCTCCTCGCAGGCTCCATCCAGGAGGTGGCGCAGTTGCGGCTCCAGCTGCAGCAGGCACAGAAGGCGCATGCGCTGAGTGAAAACATGAACAAGGCCCTACAGGTGAGGGCAGCCCCGGGGGACTCTGGGTAAGCAGGGTGGGCGGGGCCACATCGGCTTTCTCTGTATGGAGGGGTGGTTGACCCTTCCTCACACCAGCCCATGGGAGTCATTCACCATCTCACCCGCACTGTTGGGTGTGTAAGCCTAGGTCTGCCCCTTTGCCGGGCCTGTCCTCGCCTCCTTCCCAGAAATAAATTTATCTGCACGTGTGTAGAATGGTTAGCTGCCATTCTCTCACATAGCTCCCCAGTGCTGTTTATATTTGCCGCTGAACGGGGAGGACACCCGTGTTTATAGCAGCACAACTTAGCTGCATCTTGGGAGCACCCTGTATGTCCATCAGCAGATGAATGGATAAAGAAAGTGTGGTATTTACACACAGTGGAGTACTACTCTGCCACGAAGAAGGGTAAACTTCAGTCATTTCAGAGGAATGGATACAGCTTGAGACCATAATGTTGAAAGAAATAAATCAGACACACTGTATGAGAAACCAGAGTGTAAGGAGAAAACAACGTGAAAGATGGATGATAGGAGACAAGGAGACATGTTTTGCAAACAGGAAAGATGGAGGGAAGGGGGAAGAGTAGGAGGGGAAGGGGTTAACAAGAGTGGAGATGTGTGTGCCTGCCAGGTCCCCACGCGGAAGGTAGTGTGCATACAGCACACGTGCTTGAAGACGTTTTCTGCTGCCTGTGGATCATTAAAATCTGAGACAGAATGACTGATTTCATATGGGAAAGTAACGGGGATTGTCTTCACTACTTCTGTGTTCTAGGAGGAATTAACGGAACTAAAAGATGAAATTTCTGTCTATGAATCTGCTGCCAAGCTAGGAATACTTCCAAGTGACTCCGAAGGAGAATTAAATGTAGAACTCACCGACTCCTATGTGGATCTGGGTATTAAAAAAGTCAACTGGAAAAAATCCAAAGTGAACAGGTATCGAGGGAATATCTTAGTTTACTGTGGAAGGACCCACATGGTGGAGGAGGCTGGTGCTGTGTGGTACCCAGGTGGCACCGGGCATGGAAGAAGGAGGACTGGGGACTCTTGGATGTGGCACAGCATGGTTTCAGTGATTTTTACTAATGGGTAAATGTCTGCAGTCAAAGGGGACAGAAAGCGGAGGTATTGATACTGTTCAGTCTTTACTACTCCAAAAGATACTGCAGCTCCACAAGGGTAAAAGGTAGTTAACGCAGTCTAAGATACGCAAAGGAAATTCTAACTGATTTGCAGCTGTTGTCAAACACTGTGTTCAAGCCAGACACGTTGCACTTACTGATCAACGATATGTGAGAACCATCATTTTTTCCTTGGATCCTTACCATGAGCTTAGGTTATGAAAGCGATAAAACACTTACAAAATAGAGATTCTGTCTTTCTACTGCCGCTTAATGCAGATTCCTGAGCAAGCTCATGGAATGGACCGCTTCTCCGTCCCCCCGGGGTGCGGCAGGGAGGGAGTGCCGGTGGTAGAACAGGGAGCATCCGACGTAGGGATGAGTGAGCGCCTCAGCCGTCCGTTCATCCTCTCGCCGTCTGGAAGCACTTGCTGCGTGAGCGATTCAGTGCCAGGCTCCGGGAATACAGTACCAGAAGGAATGCCATGGGAGCTGTCCTCCCCCTCTGGGTTCACGTTTGTCTGGCCGGGGAGGGAGGAGGTGGGAGCGCTCTAAGCAGCGGGGTACTGTGTGGTGTGAACACTCGCTGGGCAAAGCAGGATTTACCCTTTCCCTCTTTGGGCTTTATTACCGGGGTCTGGCGTGCTGTGGACCCCTAGAGGTTTTCTCCAGGTTCTTGTTGCCCTGAACAAAGGCAGCGAGGTTTCACTTTTATTAAAGGTAGGAAGACAAGTATGCTGTGCAGAGTGTGAACGGGCCACTGAAGAGAGACAGCACAGTGGCCACAAGGTCAACGGCCACCATCTTTTGTAGCCTCCGTGCTGACGTCAGGGCTGGGCTGTCCTATCAAAAACCTGCTTGGTCTCATGCCAGAAGAATTGAAGATAGGATTTTCTGATTGGTCCCAGGTGCAGGACTTGGCCACTTGTGCGCTGGGTCTCCATGATTGACAGGTCACCCCCACTCGCCAGCTCTCCGGCCAGGGTTAGGGATCAGAGATGGGATGTTGGGAAAAGAGTTATTTAAGCTAAGGAAAATGTTTCTGAAGTCCGTGTGGGCTTCACCACACTATCTGGTTTGTAGATTAGGTCTGAGTTTATAAAACATTATTGCATTATTGTTCAGTGACAGTGTTTAATACATATTGTGTTTCAGGTGTTAAGCAACTAAATACAGACATATAAATCTCCTGAAGAGTTTGCTCTACAATAGGCTTTAGAGGGTATGTGTTTTACTACTGTATTTCTGTTTTTAGAACTGTAAGATAAAATTCAGTTAAGTTGAAATCTTAAGCGATCGGGCGACTCTGTGAAAGAGGACATTACTGTGTGGTTTACTGCGGGCCATTTGTCTGGCATTCTGTCTTCAGGGACTCTCATCTCTGCAGATCACAGCTACGCATGGGGAGGAAGCAGAGAGGAAACCAGCAGGACTAGACTGGGCTGTTTTTAATAGGAGCCACTCAAAGCTCTTATCTTAGGACCATAGTGACTTAGGTTCATTCACACCCTGTGCCTTATCTTATTTCCCAGCTGGCTGCAGTGGAGCTAGGGCACGGGCTGGCGAGGTTCTTCCTGCGCCCAGGTCAGAAAGTTGCTCCTTAGCAAGGAGAGGCCCTGGGAGCCCTGGGCTGGAGTTCCTGCATGGTGGGAAGGTGGCCTCACACGTTGGTCCACGCAGTGTCCAGTTATGATCCCAAGTTGTTAACTAACGCAAAAGAGGAAGCATTTTGAAGACAGATTTCCATAAAATTTTAAGGATAGATGTAGTTATCTGGAAAACTCACTGCCATGAATGCCTTGTTTCCTGCCAGTGCTAGACAAATTCCAAGGGGCCAGTGAAGAAGCATGGATTTTAGGTCCCGACTGTTTTGAACTATAGCTTTTTCATTTCTAGCTGGCTTTATGACCTTGGGCAAGTTTCTTGGCCTTTCTGAGACTGTTTCCTTCTTGGGCTTGATAAACAGACAATGAATGTGAAAGCCTCGTGTACCGTGTTCTAGCACATAGTAGGCACTTAAAAAGACAACTATTACTGTTATTACTTAAAAGGTGATTGGTTAAAATGTCATGGATTGCATTTTATATTAATCTGCTTTTAATTTAACATAGAGTTTGTGAAAATGTTTTGATCCTCAGTCTTGTAGCAAATGTTGGCTCCAAATATTAGGGCTGGGAAAACTGGTGTTCGGAGTGTGAGGTCCTTAACCCGAGAAGCGGTCACACCGCAGAATCAGGATTCGAAGCCAAACTCCAGAGGCCAAGCCCCGCTTTCATAGTCAGAACTCTTCCCCTGAAAACTTTTACATCTTTTAGTTTTGAGGATTAGAGATACAGTTCATGCCAAAAATGATTTTTTTTTTTTGACAATTTGTTTTGTTTTGTTTTGTGCCATAATTGGTCTGGGAACTGGCCACCAAGTACTTCCATGTATATCATGATGTCCTCCCAAATATATTTTGCTACTTTTGAGCTTTCTGTTTATTTTGCACTCATAGTAATTTTAAAGCATTTGCCTGTGAATCACAAACTGAGAAACCCTTACGCTAGTCAAGTTGACAGTGGTCATGTTCAACAGGGCAAGCAGGGAGTCACCGAAGCAGAGCCTTCGCTCGTGGCGGCTCGGCAAGAAGACATCCAGGGAAATGCAGGAGAAGGGGCGAAAACTGGGGTTTCCCTCCTCCCACCCAGCAGTTGCATAGATGTTAACGTGGCTCTGAGAAAATGCAAAACCTTTATTCTCAGGTTGAGTTGAAAGGGTGCAGGAGAGAAGAGCTTCCTACCTCTTCTCTGAAGGCCTGTGAGGACCGGATTAAGAGGAAACCACAGTTTTCCCCATGTTGAGAATTTTCGCTGTTGTTGACTTGAGCAGCTTTCAAATCGCTGACCTAAATATTAGCGGCTTCAAGCTTTTAGCCCCAGCTACCACTTCTCTTAAGTTACCGCCTAGTAAATTTTAAGGGCTTAGCCTCAGCGTTGTGTTTTACATCCCTGGAACTTGAGTAGCTAAATCTGCATGCAGCTCTCAGACAGCTTCCTCTCGCCCTTATTATAGTTGGCTGCTAAGCTCCAATAATAAACATTTAACAAGTGGGATGCCTTTTCCCTTTGGTCTTCTCAGCAGGCTTCGTGCGGGACCACAGTTTATTTGGATTTAGGGGAACCAGCTTCTATAGGGCTTAGCAGTGAGTCTTCCATGGGATTGGTCACCACGCCGCCTTCCCCTTGTGTGGGAAGAAGAGAAAGTTATTTTAGCAAGCACTTTCTCTGCTGTCTAACTTGGCCCCCTGTAGGAGTACAGGATGTGCTATTTCAGCGGTCAGCGTTCAGGCAGAAAAGAAATTAGGGAGGCATAATTTGTTAACTGAGCAAAATAAGCGCTCAGCTTAGCATTCATCATGTTGTGTAGCGCCAGAAGATTAAAATGTAATCTAGTTTGTGTTTTATTTCTTATACAATTTTTTCTTTTAATTATTTATATCTTCTGTATAAATAGAAGTGGTTTAAATAGGTGAATCTTAGTTACACACAATACATATACAAAAGTTATGCATGAATGTCTCAAAAAGCTTATTTTACAACATCTTTTAAAAATCAACCTTAAGAAAAAGTCTACCTAGTTCTTTGTTCCTTCTCATTCTCTCTGTGCACACACAATATTCTAATATTTTATTTGGGATCATCTGAAAGTGAAGAACAGTAAAAATTTTAACTCAGATACTGTGATTTATTTTTTTGTTTAAAATACTTAATTTTTTAAAAGGACAGTTTAGATTTACAGAAAAATGTATATTGTATGGTGAGTTCCTATGTACGTAGCCACATTGTTTTCTTCCTAACACCTTCCATCGCTGTGGTACATTTGTTTGCATTAATGAGAAGTACTGACTAATGCCCATACTTCATTCAGATATCTGTAGTGTTTGCTTACTGTCCATAGTTGGTTCAGATTTTCCTGGTTTTTACATAATGTCCCTTTTTTCAGTCCAGAATCCCATCCAGGAGACCACATTACATTTAGAAGTCATGTTTCCACAGTTTCTCCTTGGCATCCCTTGATTTTGATGACCTTAATGGTTTTGAAGAGTATTGTTCAAGTGTTTTATAGAAAGCCCTGTATTAGAATTTGCTAACTTTCTCATGATTATATTTTCTCATGAATTTTGTGTAGAAGGAACACAGAGATAAGATTCTGTTTTCATGACATCGTATCAGGGTGCATGCTACCAATTATTTAGTTTCACAACTTTTCCATTGTGGAAGATTCAGAAATATAGATGAACAAAACAGAAGAAAGTAAAAAACATCTATAATCTTACCTCATCTTGCATGAAGAAAACCACTGTTAGCATTCTGGTATATAATTTCCCCATTATCTGCTTCACATGGTTCTAAATGACAATAATGAATATATACTGTTTTATGTTATCTATTAACTTAGTACAGTGAAATCTTTTCATGCCAGTAAATACTGTTAATTTAATTTTTAATGGATATATAGATAAATGGTACTTCAGTAATACAAAGTTGTTTTAAATTTTCATCACAAGTACTGCAGTGTCGTGCGAGCCTCTCTGTGATGAGGTAGCGCTCGTCCCCTCTTTGCTCGCTTCCTTACGAAGGGCGTGCAGCATTAAGGGTGTTGGTGGGTACTGCCAGCCAGCCTGCAGCCCGGGCTGCTCCGCTGCCCGCGCCATTCGGCAGGACCCATTTCTCTGCACCCTGGCCATTATTTCGTTGTTACTCCTCCGGTTTAGAGTTTTATGTCCTGTGTTGTTAGATCTGTCAGTCTCCGCCTTTATGATTTGGGGCTGTTTAAAACGATGATTTCTTTCTAGTGATTTTTATAGTTTTATGCTTAAACCTTTAAAATTGTGAACTATAATGCACAAAGACAAGCATATGAACATAAGGGTAGAATTTCAAGGGTTGTCATAAGGGGGATACTCCAGAGATCACCCCCGAGTTGAGAAGTGAGCGTTGCCGGTAGCTGCTGTATCCTTCTTTCCATTCATAACCTAGAGGGTGAGTACTTTCTTCAGGGTTGCGGTGTTCATTTTCTTGTTTCTTCTTCTCCTTTTATTACCCAATTATTCACACCTAGAGATTTTTAGGTTTGGCCTCATATTAAAAGACCTCATAGAGTAGGTGTTTTATATTTTCTTTCTTTGTTTTGGCTAGCTTTATTAAAGTGTATTTCACATATCATAAACGTTCTACATTTCAAGTGTGCAGTTCAGTGGTTTTTATTATGTTCACAGAGCTGTATAACCACCATGAGAACTTAATTTTAGAACATTTTGACAGCCAAAACAGAAACAAACAAAAAACGAAAAACGAACCCCAAAACCATATATCTATTGCTTGTCATTCTGTATTATTTTCTTGTCTCACAGCTCCAGGTAACCCCTAATCTACTCCTGTCTCTGTCGATTTGCCTACTCTGTACATTTCACGCAGATAGAATTGTGTAGCATGGTCTTCTGTGATTGACGTCTTTTACTTCACTAATGTTTTCAAGGTTTGTCCATGTTGTGTTGTATATTAGTACTTCATTTTATAGCCTGCTAATTTTGTGTATGTATATATACACATAAATACATACATACATATGTATTTATATATATGTATTTGCTAAGTCATATGTGAACTCTGTGTTTATCATTTTGAGGAAATGTCAAATTGTTCTCCAAAGTGTTTCCACTGTTTTAGATTCCCACCAGCAATGTATGAGAGTTCAAATCATCACGTTCTTGCCAACACTTATTTTTACTCCTAGGGTGTGAAATAGTATCTCATTATGGTTTTGATTTGCTAATGACGTGATCTTTTAATACCTTTTGGCCATTTATGTATTTTATTTGGAGACATGCCTGTTCAAATTTTTGCCTATTTTGCAATTGGATTATCTTTTAGTGTGAAGAATTCGTTTTTCCCGAGTTTTTCAGTTTTTAGAAAATTTATCTTTATTAGTCCATGTTTATGGTACGTAATGATTACACTTATTGTCAGAAATTGGTATATGTACATAGCACCTCTCAATTGTTTTTTACATCCTCTTCCTCCTCCTCCATCTCTTGGTCACCTTCTTCATCCATTCTAAATACAGGTCTCTTGTCAGATATATGATTAGCAAATACTTTCTCCTGTTCTGTGAGTTGTTGGTTTACTTTATTTTTATTTTAAAATTCAATTATGTATATATTTACATATTTATATCCATTTCCCCATTACACCCTTACACCCCTTCTCTTGTTTTACTTTCTTGATAAGAGTCTTTTGATTCCCACATCCCTTAATTGTATGAAATCCAGTGTACCTATTTCATTTCCTTTGTTTGCTTGTGCTTTTGATACAGATCTAAGAAATCATTCTCTAATCCAGGGTCCTAATGATTTATATCTCTGTTTTATTCAGAGAGTTTTATCCCTTACATTAGGCTTGGTATCTATTTTGAGTTAATTTTTGCATATGGTGTGAGGTAGGGTTCTAACTTTACTCTTTTGCATGTAAGTATGCAGTGGTCCCAGCAGCATTTGTTGAAAAGACAATTTCCTATTAATTGTTTTGGCATTCTTACTGAGAGTCAGTTGACTGTAAGTAAGGGTTTATTTTCTAGGTTCTCAGTCTATTCCATTAATCTACATGTGTGTTCTTATGCCAGTGCCATCCATTTTGCTATAACTTTGTAGTTAAAAAAAAAAAAAAATAGGAAGAGTGAGTCCTCCAAGTTTGTTCTTTTTTTCAAGATTATTTTGGTTTTCTGGATTCCTCCCATTCCTCTGTGAATTTTTATATCAGTTTGTCAGTTTCTGCTAAGAAGTGAGCTAGGATTTTGACAGATATTGCATCAAATTGGAGTATTGCCATTTAACAATATTATCTTCTAATCCTTGAACATAGAATTTAAAAAATTATATCTTTAACTTCTTTCATTTATGTTTTATAATTTTCAGTCAAGTCATAGTTTTTTCATTAAATTTATCCCTAGGTATTGTATTCTCTGTTACTTTTACTGAGTTATTTCCTTAATTTTATTTTTAGTTGGCTTATTAATATTAGGTAACAATACATTTGATTTGTTGGTATGTTGTTCTTGTATATGGTCACATTGCTGAAGTGGCTTATTATTTCAAGTAGTTTTTTAGTGGATTCCTCAGATCTTTTGTATTGAAGACCAAGTCATCTCAATAAAATAGATGGTTTTGCTTCTTTTTAAACCAGATGCCTTTTTCTGTTTTGACAGTTCCCCTGGTTAGAATTCCTTTAGCACCATGGAGTAGAAGTGGTAAAAGCAGAAATTCTTCTGTTGAACTGGATCTTAGCAGAAAACATTCAGTCATTGTCTTTCATTATCCTTTAGGGTTAAATGTTAACTGTAGGGTTTTCATAGATATGAGTGTTCTTTAGATTGTCTTTTTTCGCTCAACATTGTGTTTGTACCATGTAGCCATCACTCATTCTTTTTTTATAAATACTTGTGTCTCTTTTTTTTTTTTTCCATGAGTATTTCACAATTTATTTTCCATTCAGTTGTTCATAGATTCTTATGTTGCTTCCTGGTATGATAAAAAATAAAAACAAGTTATATACTTCCAAGCTACAGTGTTGGGACAAGGATAGAATGAACATTCCTATTCCAGAAGGGAGAACTAGTCACATGGAAAGGAGTGCTAAGCCCAAAGCAGCATCGGAGCCCAGCTGGGTGGACGGTAAATCCCGGAGCCTCAGGTCCGGCGTCTTGTGCGCGCTGGGGTGAAGGTTAGTTTAGGAGCTTGACCGAATTTTCTTTATGTTTCTTCTGCTTGAGACTCATTTGGATGTCTGGGTTTTATGGGAGTTTTATTTTCATTAAATTAGGAAAATATTGGTCATTATTTTTTCAAATACTCTTTCTCCTTCACCTCTCCTCTTCTGGAACTTCATGTATACATGTCAGAAAACTTAATATGCTGGGAATATTTCTGTTTCAGACTTTGTGTGTTTAATTGTATAGTATTATGTATATATTTTTATATTCATTGGTCGTTTCATCTTCCTATGCTGTTAATTTCATCCAGTGTATTTTTCAGTTCAGACATTACAACTTTTTGTGTCTTCCTACGTTCAATTTGGGTGTGTTTTTGTTTTTGTTTTTTGATGGCAGTGGTGGTGGTGGTGCTAGGACTCAAACCCAGGGTCTTTTGTAAGCTGTGTAAGCACCTTACCCCTGAGCTACACCGTCAGTCCCAGTCCTTGGTATCTTTTATGTCTTCTATTTTCCCACTCGTCCCATGGAATACATTTGATTAATCTCATTGCATGTATTATTGTTGAGTCAGTCTATTGATTGATTTTTCTCCTGATTATTCATGTTTTTTCTTTCCTGCTTTGCATGCCTGGTAAATTTTGATTGCATATTGAATTGTGTGCTTTGGATGCTGGATTTAATTGTTTCTGAAAATATTGTTGGACTTTTTCCGTGACACATTTAAGTAACTTGGATCCATTTAACCCAAGGCTTTCTTTATAGGCTTTGTTAGGTCAGGTTCAGAGCAGCAGTTAAGCAGGGACTGAATCAGTGATACCCTGTGACATAGATCTTCCTGTGATGGCTCATATTCCCAGCCTGTGCTTCTCCTGTTGTCTGTCTGTCTGTCTGTCCTCCTCTCTGTCTGTGGAGCTCCTTTTTAGGATGGCTAGCCTTTAGTATTCTTTTCCTCCTCAGTGCACATGTTATTTCTGCGGAGTGTGTATAAACAGTGCGCAGTGTACCCCCATCACAGCTGTAGGCCACGTCAGTGTTCACAGCAAGGCTAAGCTGGAGAGTCATCTGTCCACGAATGAGCCTAGTTTTGTACACGGGGATACAGTGAGGGCGATACCCTTGTGAGTGTGGCAGAACTTGAAATTGTTTGGAAACATGCATATGTAATTGCATAGGTGATGAAATATGCATATGTAATTGCATAGGTGACAAAACATGTCGTGTTATTGGTTTAGTCCTCATGAGCACAATTTCTCCATCAGCCCTGTGCAGCAGGAAGACCCAAATGAGGAGCTTTCAAAGGACGAGGTCATCCTGAGGCTGAAGGCGGACATTCAGCGTTTGCTGGACAGCAACTCGGTGAAGCGTCGCCTGGTGTCTCAGTTACAGAGCGACCTCAGAGCCTGTCACCAGAAAATTGAGGCTCTCCAGCAGGTGAAGAAGGATGACAGGACCGTGGAGGTTGAGGTATGTATGGCTGTCGAGTGAAAAAGCCATCTTAAAAACATGTAGTAAAAGAAATTTTATACTTCTTTTATTGAAGTTAAGCCTTTGGTTGTCAAGGGTTCATTTGACTCCTTCAGCAGTACAGTTTGAGGGAAGAAATGCTGCTTAAAGGAATAGTTTTCTGTGTACTCTCAGGGTCAATAAATGAGATGTTGGTTAAGTAAAATTCCTTTCCCACAGAGACCTGGAAGCATGTTGTATGATAGGGTTTCTGTATTTCTTGGGGGATGATTTATACTAGCAATACTTTAAAACCTCATGGAAAGAAATTCTGTACAAGGAAATCCTGTAGAATTTTGTTTATGATATTTCCCTGGCCTATGTTCTTATTACAGAACTCATCCTGTACAAGGACATGAATTATATAGTCCCGGTGGGACAAATGGGAGGGACCCAGTGTCAGGTTATGTCAGTCCTTGAAATCTATCTCCATATTCTTCTGTTAGTAGCTTTACTTGATAGATGAGGAAAAGGAAGCTGGAGGAGTTTGTGATCCTTCTAAGTTACAGAGTCAGTCTTGGGCAAATCAGAGCTAAAAAAAAATCACTATTATTCCCTGAAGTCATGCCATCACAGAGATCTTCCTTTAATAGTGCCTTTCCCACCTTTCCTTATCTTACAAATTTTCACCATCTATACTCAAGAGAAAATACACAAAGACCTAGTCATTAAGAAAAAGAAAAGGGAAGAAGGAGAATGCATAGTTTTTATGGTTAATATATGAAGACTCTTGTATTGACGGCTTGACCCACTGCAGCAGTGCTCAGAGCTGGGACCAAGACAACTCATGAGGTGCTGGCCTGACCACAAATTCAGAGCTGGATGGGCTGTTAGAAGATGGGGCCCACCTGGAGGACAGAGGTCACTGGGGGTGTGCACTGAGGGACACATTTCGTCCCCAATCCCTTCCTCTTTGGCCCCTTTATTCCTCTACTTCCTGGCTACCAGGAGGTGAGGAGCTTTCCTTTGCCTTGAGGTCTTTGCCTCGGGACCAGCTGACCATGGGCCGAATCCTTGGAAGCCATGAGCCAAAGTGACCTTCTCCTTCTATAAGTTGTGTCTGTCAGGTCTTTTGCCCTAGCAACAGAAAGCTGACTAACACAGCAGTAGACTCATTTTCATCCTGGTGGGAAGTAATTTTTGGCTTCCTACTTTAGAACTATTTCCTGATCCTTTAAACTAGGAGCTGTATTCATTAAGAATTCCTGAGCCAAAGTATGGAAAGTGTTCTATGGTGTTAATTATTATGGCATTTTAAGTGTAGCTAATTTCTTTTCCAGAAATAATAGTGTATTCTTACTGTGAAAATCCTGCCCCATCTGGTTTCCTGTTCTTAGTAAATGTATTTGATAACTATAACATTGTTGTTAATGTTAACAGAGGAAACTCTCCCAGCACATTTAACATCTTTAAATCAATATATTTTAATCGTGACCATATGCTTCCCTAAAAGGGTGGGGATGAAAGTGTGTGTATCTCAATTTGTGGTAGGATTTGAAGCGTTTAAGCATTTTGGTGAGCGAATCCTGAGACGCCGAGCAGGACGCTGGTCCGGGGCGGGGGCCTTGGCCGAGGCTTGGGTGCCGTCTGCGCCCACGTCGGAGCCCTCATGGCCCCCGCTGCAGAGACGCCGCCTCGCGTGGCTCCTGTCGCCCTGGCAGGCGGCAGGTGGCTCAGAGGGAGCGCTCTGCGTTCTGGGCGCCCTCGTCCTGCTCCTCTTCTGCCAGGGCGACCGCTCAGTAGGCCGCATCTCCGCTCTGGTCGTTTTTCTCCCTACGCTCCTTTCTCTGCTTCCCGGTGCTCAGCGTCCGAGTCCCGCGTGGCGCTGTCCTGACCGCACACCTGCGCCTGTTGGTTCCGCGCACGCGCATACTGACCCACGTTCTTAGTAGGGGGATGGGAGAGGAAGAGGTCACTGAACCCCCTGGGGGTGTCTGTTTTAAATACCCAAGTCCATATCATCCAACCAGCCCAGAAATGCTTTCCAAGTTTGCCTTTGCCTCCTGTTTCCCACATCTTTTGTGGTAGAGCTTCCAATTTTTCTGCAAATAAAACGAGAAAGGCTTTTTGGAGGTATTGATGATCTATAGTCTGAAAAGCAGATCACTATCATTTATTTATTTAAAAGTGAGTCTGCCTAAGGCTTTGTGGGATATTCAGTGATATTCAGTGGAGTTACAATGTGGCCACATTCTAAAAATCTTTTTAGTAAATTGAAAGTCAAAGTAATACGTGAGATTAATTTTAATTACGCAATTCATTTAACCCAGCCTCGGTGCTCGTGGACTTGTAGTGGAGTTACGTCCCCAGAAATTCATCCTGAGTTCAAGATAGCCGGAGTTAGGAATACCTTTGACGTTAAGGCCTGTCCGGCAGACGCGGTAGCCGAGCCGCGCCTGCTTTAATGTGCACAGAAGGCTGTGGTTGACACGCTGCCGGGCTCGTGGGGGGCCGGGGTCCCCTGGAGCCCATGCCCGGCCGCTGGCGGGGCCCCCGGCTCCGCCCAG